>OZ038382.1:57182728-57362728 GCA_964036045.1 Eutreptiella sp. 'Long Island Sound 2002' | reverse complement strand
TGGATGTGGCGGATCCACCCCCACAGGCCAAACCACCCATCCACACGCCGAAAAAAAATTTTCCTCGGGGGAAAAATGGAACTTTGAAAAGAGAGCCCAAAATGAGAGACCAGTCCACTGGGCCCCATACGGATGGGGGGGACGGCATCATTCGGACGCAAGGTCCCACCACGTCATTGCCAGTCCTGGCCCACAACCCCCTTGGCACCGTCGTGCCCTGGTCTTTGCCCTCGCATGGACCGCGCGGTCACGGCGCGGCAGACCCCCGGCGTCCCTCCGTCTGCGGTGCGGCCACTACAACCGACCGCCAACGCAGTCCTGTGCGGCAGCCGCGACGCACGGGGTCAGCGCTTGGCTCTGGGCCACTGAGGCCCGTTCCCCACGCTGACTGCCAGGCCCCAACGTGGCATCATCACTTGCGTCCGGCATCGGGGCCTTGGCCCTCACCACCGCAGGAGGCCGCCGGACTGAGGACAGCGATTTGGGATCTGCGTGTCTCATCCGTCGTCATAAGAGCACCCCCCCCCCCTCCACCACAGCACTCCCCATCCACCCGCCCCCAACGAGCGGAGGCCCGTGGCCAACAGGAACGGGAACAGACGGATGTGCCCCTCGGTGACCGGGACCGGCCTCGTACACCGGGTTTGCTACACAAGTCTTCTCGTCCGGTGACTTGGCAGGTTTGTAAAGCGGTGTCGATGGGGTTTGTCTTGTGCTGTGCACGGCCGCTGGATGGGCCAGGGATCTGTAAGCAATCCCCCCGCCATTCGGACGCGCCGTGTGGGGGGGTTCGCCCGTACGCGTTTGACCCACATGTACGGGGGCCACGGGCGTCGCCTTGGGACATGCACTGATCGGTTGCCCCACATTTTTGAGGGACAATAAAGTCTTCCAATGTCAGGCTCTTCAGGGCCGGTTGTGCCTTGAGACACCTTCGGCAAGAGCTTCAGTCACCTTGCCAAGCTGGTCCAATAGGGCACTGCAACGGGGGGGGCTTGCCAGAGCACCGGCAGGAGGGGGGTGGGGGGGGGCTAATTAGGTGGACTGAGCAGAAGTGTAGATGGCACCTTTTGGCAGACTGACCCTGTGTACCCTGTTTGACACGGGGGGGGGGGGGGGGGGGCATCAACATTGCACCAAAACCTTCACCTACCGCTCGGAGTTCTGTTATGATGAAGGAGACGCGACGCCAGGCGTGCCAAACACCCGAGCCCCCTGCCCCCTCCCCCAGAGTTCTCCTGAAAAGGGGGGGGGGGGGGGGGGTGGAACCAAATAGTCCAAAAGTTTGTGTACCCAAAAGAGCCAAATCAATATTTCCTTTTGTAAAATTTCATTCTTTCCCACGATGAAACCCGGGTCCGGGGGGGGGGGGGGTGTTAGCCCCGCCCCCCCCCGGGGGAGATGCTGAGTTGTTAAGCAACACTCTGCCCTCCCCTCCCTCCCCAACAGCGGGCGCCCAATGAGAACACCCCCAGCCCCCCTGATGGGCTGCCCCGAACCGTTGGGCTCCCCAATTTGCACCGGAAGCGCCGAAATTTACGCCATTTACCGTGCGATTTACAAAGAGTTACGCAATGTACAGCCCAAATTGCGTCCGCCCAACCCCCAGTGTTCACCGGTTTGGTGAGGGGCAGCCGATGGGTGAGGGTTGCCTCCGAAAGGGTCCGCAGGTGCGCGCGCGTGCGCAGGGCACGGGGCACGCATCTCCACACCCGCCTCCTGACTGTAGCCGTCCACTCGGGTCCGGTACATGTAAATCTCCTTCAGAATACATTCCGCTGCACTTCGCAGGGACACCCACTTGGCTCCGGTCTTGGCCTTGTTGGCGAGGGCCTGCGGAGGGCGTGAGGCTGGCGCACCGTGCCCTGCCCGGGGCCCCGCGCCCTGGCACACAGTCATGTGCACATGGCGTTGGGGAGGGCCCAAATCTCACGCAAAACACATCTGTGCCATCCGGTCCCTTGCCGGGCGTACCGATGGTCCCCGGGGCTCCTTTTAAAAGGGGGGGGGGGTTCCAGCTGTTAGGGGCGGGGGGGGGGCGGGGGGGGGGTCCAAAGGGGGGGGGGGGGCAAATGGTGCCGAGTTGTTGAAAGGAGCCCTGATGGCCCCGTCCGCCACCAGGCGGCACGGCACCTGCTGTCGCTTCCTCTCAGATGAACTCCGTCGACCGTCGGTCAGTCGACGTGTTGCCGTACTTCGGATCGCCCCCCTTCCTCCCTCCCCCATTTCACCCGCTCCGGTGTCCCAGTGCACCATCCAGACCTGCTTGGGACCCCTGCCGCTCTGTTCCCGGGAGCTGCGGGCTGCCATGTGCCACGGCCGACCAGGACTGGATCATGGTTTTGGTGACGATGGGGGCACATTCAAACACCGGGAGCAGGGGGGGGGGTGGAAAAAAAATTCCTGGAAACGGCATACAGTTTTTTCTGCGCAGCCAACCCCCGGAGGGTGGGGGGGGTACGCAAATTTTTTCCTTACACATATGACCAAAAATTTTACCAAACAAAGCCGTTTCAAAGCAAAAATAGTGCACGTTGATCTGTTGACACCATCGCTCCATCAATGTGAAGACTACGGCCCCGGCTCAACGTGCAAAGCGTGGTAGGGAAGTCTCACCCTTCAACTGTGGTTAAGGAGGAGGGGCGTTACTCCCTCGGTCAGAAGTAGCAGAGCCCCAATACTACTTCTTTCCCCATACCCCGTGGTTCAGGCAACAACCTGCCTGACCCACTACGTCACAGGGTGCCCATTTTTGTGACGTAGTCGTTTCGGTTCGCATGTTGCGACGTTTCGCGTTTCGAGTCGTTTCGCGTTTCGAGTTGCCGTGCTTGCTGCTAAGTTGCTACCTACTGCTTCTTGGCCTTCCCACCATGGGAGGCCGCGGCTTGCTTCTTGCCCTTGCCGGCGGCTGGTTTCTTTTTTGCTGGCTTCTCTCAAAACTGATAGCCGCTCCCCACAAATACAATTCCAGCCGTCCACAGTGCGGTTCGCCCATGCAATGTTCAGCGGAGAAGAAAGAGAAGAAGATGACATGTCTAGAATGCAAAGCAAAAACACACTTACACTTGACCTCTCCTCTAATCCAAATGACGAAGCACCATAACGAAATTGATGCATCAATAGGTTCAAACAATTCTTTGTATGCCATGTGCCAAAGGGAAATGCAGACACGTTCACTAATTTGATGCAAAGAATTCAATCCTTGTACCTATATTGGTCCCTAGAAGCAAAAAAAAAAAAGCACCCTCACAAATAACCTCTACCAAAAGCACAAATTTGAAATGATCAATGGGTTCAAACAATTCAGTACATGCCAATGTGCAAAGGGAAATTTGGTGCAAAGAATTCCATTTTTGCACCAAGAGTTGGCCCCGGGTAAAAAATTTTCCAAATGCTACAATTATGGCGGGACAGCTTTTTTTGCGCAAGCAACCCCTGGAGGGTGGGGGGGGTACGCAATTTTTTTCCATGCGCGCAATTTTTTTCCACCCCCCCCCTGACCGGGAGCCATCTCGCATCAAGAAGGCCCACACCAATCGGTGCCCGGTGGCCTTTTGGGGCTGTTTCCGGGCTGGGGGGCTCCCCAAGGGACTGGCACACGTCCTGCTCATGCCCTGTGTCACCCCCAAGCGTATGAAAAATTAAAAAATCCTCAAGCCGACTTTTGTTGATATTGCGACCACCCCCAGTGATCAAGTATCACATGCGCAGCACGTTTTAGGCCTTTTTTGTGTGATTGTCACCTCGTTGGGTCATTGGGGGGGGGGGGTGCAGGCTTGGCAACGGACGGGTACACAACTGCTTGTGCCAGTTTACACCCCCAAGAGCTCCCAACTCAAAACTTTCACCAACCGTAATGATCAAATATCATATGCACAGCACGTCCGGGGCCTTGTTCATACGTCCGGGGCCTTGTTCATACTTTGCAACCAACGTGCCTTGTGGGAAAGAAATTGATTTCGATGTTTGCAAAAAGGTGAGGCATGCAACGGAGCCTCCACGATGTTCTATGGCCCTACGTGTTCAATAAGACCAATAGGACAGGGAGCGTCTCTGCGGGTGGCATCAGGGACAGGCAGCACGCAGCATAGCAACGCCACAAGCAGAAGGCAGCAAGCTGCACCACCACCACCACCACCACCACCAAGGGCCAAGGGTTCCTGGAGGTCGCCAAAAGTCGCCGAAAAGTGGATGGTTTCAGACACCCCCTGCCAAGGGGGAACATGGCAAAGTCCTCACAGGGGTGCCGAACCCGGGTACCCGGATAGAGAAACCCGAAACCTGAGGTCCCATTGAACCCCTTCCTTCCGTATGGACCCCCCCATTGGGTAAGGGGTCCATACAGAAGCAAGAAGTTCAATGGGACCCGGGTCTGGATCGGCACAAAGTGGCTGCAGCAATGGGCCAGCCAAGCTTTGCCACCCCCCTCCCTGGCCCCCCAAACCGGCAGCCAGCTGGGGTGGGGAGGGGGGGGGGGAGGGGGGGGGGGGCTGAGGGTATCTTAAACGGGGGGCTGGTGGTGGGTGAGGGGTTGGGGGGGGGGTCCAAGGGGGATGGGTGGGTGATGTGGCCCCCCCCCCCCACCCACCCGCCCTCTCCCAGTGGTGCGGGGTTGTCAAAACAAGCCCCGCGGCCGGTTCCTACTGAGTTTCAGATGTGCTAAGAGCGGATCTTACTGAGTGGCACACCGGCACTGGGCTGACGCTGAGCGCACCTCCGTTCCCCTGCCGGACACCAGCGGCATGTCCGCCGACCTCCGGTGTGCTGCCCCCACAGGCGTACCTCCTCCTCACACCCCCCGGCTCCCTCCCGCCGCGCCGCGCTCCCCTCTCCCCCCCTGAGCGCCCCAGACCTGCAACAGGGAGATCATAATGGGCAGGATGATGACGGCCCAGTTCAGGACGTCGAACACGATGACCAAGAACACCCCCAAGTCGACCCGCCCGGACACCACCGCCGCCGCCGTGCTGGTCGCGGCGGCCGTGGCGCTGAGCTCCGGGTGCTGCAGCTGCAGGAACGTCTGCAGCACCGCCAGCGTCGTGACCAGGATGCCTGCAGACGGGTGTGTGGGGGCGTGGATGTGGGGCGTCGAAGGGCCCCCGGTCCCGAGGCCGAGGGTATGGGGGGGGGGGGGGGGGCGACATATCGTCGTCCCGGGGGAATGGAGGGGGGACAAGGGGAGGGACACGTTCGCCGTGGCCAATGGCATCCCCAGGGGACAACGGTTTCGCTGGTGCGGGGGGGGGGGGATCCTTTTAAGAGGGGGCACCCCCCCCCCCTCCGGCGGTGCTGATTTTTCAGAGGCGCTGAAGGCACCGAAGAAAAGGTCTGGTCTAAACCGATTGGCACCAACTGCGTTAGAGAAACTTTTTTCATCGGCCGAGGGCCCGAAGAAAGATTTGGCCGAATCACTTAACGGGGGGGGCGGGGGTGGCGGTTGGTCGCTGCTGGCGGTTGGCGGCGGTTGGCAGTTGGTGGCGGTTGGTGGTTGGCGGTTGGTGATCCCTTGGGGCGGTCCTTAAGGGTGGTCCTTAATAAAAAAAAAGTAGTTCCCTAAGGACCCCCCCCGGTGGTGCTGAGTTGTCCAAAAGAGCCCTGCACGGGGGGCCCATCCATGGGGCCGTCCCATTTCCTACGTCGGAATCCTTTGCCTGCGGTGACGCCGGGGCCGTCTGGGAGGCGATGACACGACTCGCACAACTTCGCCGGTGGTGTGTCAAGAGACCGAAGCATGAACGCCGCCCAGGACATGCCCCCATGGACCGGGCTGCACGGGAATGCACGTTCAAAAGAGGGGGGCAGGGCGTCTTTTGAACGGTTGGGGGGGGGGGGGGGGGCAAGAGTTTGTGTACCAAAAATGGCCCGCGAACCGGATGTTCCCAACGGGACGTTTCGTCTTTTCCCACGATGGTCCCTTTGGTCTTGGGGGGGGGGGGGGCTTGGGGGAGGGGGTCAACCCCACCCCCCCCTTGGGGACAGTTGTCCATCTCTGAAGCATGGCCTGCGTGGGAGGGACGAATGCATCCATCACTTGTGAGTGTTGAAGCCCCCATTCACTACCATGCCCCCCCTGAAGGGATGGCACTCCAAAACAACACCTCAGCCAGGGTTCACCCCCCCCCCCCCCTGTGTGACATTCCGTCGGGTTGTTGTTTCTTTACGGGGCCCTGGACGGTCACCCGTTCTTCCCTCCGCATGTTGCGTCGGGTCGCTGCTTTCTGTCGGCCGCTGCGGCCGGTGCTCCTGCTGGTGTTTCCGCGTTCTGTCCGTGAGGCCCAGGTGCCCTGTTCCTCCACGCGCTGTCCCGGCCGTCCACCATATGCCCTTTTCCCCCTCACGGCTGGCTCCCCCCCCCCCCTGGGGACAGTTGTCCATCTCTGAAGCACGGATAGCCCACGGTCTGATTTCATGTGTACCAGAGACAAGAAAGTTCAGCCACACCGTACGTACATAGTGGCAAGCAGCGTCATTGTGATGCACACAACCGATTGGACTCGAGGCTGAAAGTGCTTATGGCGGGGGCATTCAGTCAATGAGAACCGACCATTGCTCTCTCTGTCTCTCGCCCTTTGGGGGTTTACTGATCGTCTTGCAACGCGCATTTGCCCCTGTGAAAATGTTTCGCGGAGCGCTTTGCGGCGAAACACTTTCGGGAGCACGGCGCTTTCTCTGGCGAGAGTGTTCTGCGAAACGGTTTCCCCGGCGGTGAATTGACTGCCAGTCCCGCAACAAAAACGTGTTGTTATTTTTTTGTGTTTGGCACGCGAACCATTTTCCAGGGGCCAAACGCGCTTCGCCAAAGTATAACGGATTCGCAACTCTTCGCGAGGACGTCACGAAAAAACCCAAAGCGATCGGCGCAACTCCGGGTGTTTTTGCTCACGTCAGCATTTCGTTGAGCCGAGCGCTTGGGGCTTCGCCAATCGCCTTCCATTTTCCGTAACGCCTCGCGCCGCGTTTCTATTACAATCATTCCAAAGATGCCCCGCCTGGGGGGGGGGGGGGGGGGCTTGAACGATCATCGTGCAAGAGGATGTCGGAGTTGTTGTGTGTTGCATTGCACTGACCACCGCTGGCGTAGGCCTGGGCCTCTTTCAGTCGGGGCAAGACCTGCCTCGCGTATGGCTCCGCATGAACACCTCAGGTCTTGTGCATGACTGCAACGCCGAGACGTGAGTCAAGGGAGCGCACGCGGCGGCCGGCAGCACCGGCGGCCGCACGCGCACACTCGTGGGTGCCAGTGTGCCCCTGTCAGAGCCCTCCGTGGGGGTCGCGCGTGCGTCGCGGGGGGTGTGCAGACCTGAGATCAGGATCCAGCGCTGGAAGCTCTTGAAGTACTTGTGGTACTGATTGGCGTGGTGGTGCCACAGGGCGAACTTCTGCCAGGCCTTCAGCAGCACCTCATCCCCGGCCAAAGCGGTCTCGATGACCCGGTTCACGTTCTCCGCCAGCGTCCCTTTTCTGTGGAGGAAGGAGGGGCACATGGCCAACGCCTGTTCGCAGCACCGCCGTTTGTGTGCGGTGCGGCCCATGTCTCCAGGAGTGCACTGCTCCGTAGCGGGACGGTGCTGTACGGCTGGACGGGCCCGGGGGGGGGCTGCCCCAGGGATGTATTAGAAGGGGGGGGGAGGGGGTCTGAAGGGGGGGAGGGGAGGGGGCGGTCTGAAGAGGGGGGGGGGGGTCTGAAGGGGGGGAGGGGGGCTTTGGCCGGGACCCCCCCTCCTCCCAGGGTCCCCCTATGGCCCCCGCCGAAGGCAGGCCGAAAGTGTTGAGGCGTAAATCCTCTTGGCACCGAAGGCGCCGAGTCAATATTTTGGCTGCCAGCCTCAAACATTGGAAGGGGAGGAGGGGGGGGGGGGGGGGGCGTCCAGGGGTGGGGGACCCCTCCTCCTGCGGTGTACGGCCGTTCTAATACATCACTGGGGCCGACCCCTCGGGTTTGGACGCGGGCTATCGCCCCCACTAACTGTTGGCCGAAGGCCCCCTGGGGGGGGGGGGGGGTCTGGGAGGGGGGTATTTTGGGGGGCGTCCGGGAGGAGCGATTTGGGGAGGGGTCCGGGGGGGGGGCGTGCCCCCGAGGCCAAGCGTTGGTTCACAGGCTCCCCTCACCTTCCCTTTGCCCTCCCTCTCACCATCCCATCCCCCTAAACCTAATGAATGGGTGGGACATGTCAGCCCTGTTGCTTAGGCTGAACAAGGAGGCCCCTTTTGGGGGGGGGGGGTAATCCGCGTCCTCGGACCTGCTCAGTCGCCCCCCCCCCCCCGTGACATTCCGTCGGGTCGCTGTTTCTTTACGGGGCCCTGGACGGTCACCCGTTCTTCCCTCCGCATGTTGCGTCGGGTCGCTGCGTTCTGTCGGCCGCTGCGGCCGGTGCTCCCGCTGGTGTCGTTTCCGCGTTCGCGGAGCCCAGTCGTTGGTGTGCCGGGGGCTGTGCTGAATGTGGCATAGTGTGCCCCCCCCCCCCCCCCGTGAGGACGGGGCTCTGTAGTGCGCGCTCTTCGGTAGGCCTGTGCTGCAGCCACAGGGGCATGGGCTACTTCCGGGCCTAGAACGCCTGAGGCCTTACGCAATCCAAGTGCAGACCGCCGGCTGCGCCGTGTAAACAGGCGTCGGGTCATAGCACACGCACGGGCGGGAGGGCACTGGCGATCCGTAAACACGACCGCCTCCCGGGCCCTCCGCATACCTGACGATCTGGCACACACCGCTGCTGATGATCTGGGCGGTCACGGCGTCCAGATCTGAAACACAAAAGTGTACGCGGCAGCACGTGGCAGTGCAGATCCCTCAAAACGGCTGTTTCATGGCAGGTGCACCCCCGTCGCCCCGGATACTTCATCCCCCCATGTGGGCCATCCCCCTCCGTCCAACTCCGTCCCATCGCAGTGTTGCCACCTGCTTCAATCCTCAAACATTCCCTCCTTCCATCTCTTATGCACCTTGTTGCCGCTGCTTCCTGGCAACTGTCTCTGCCTGTCTCTGTGTGTGTGCGGGTTGCGGTTGTTGTGGTGGTGGTGATTGCGGTTGTTGTGGTTGGTTGCTGGGGTTGATTGTTGTGGTTCACTGACGCCGTTGCTGTGGCTGTTGCTCCTGGCTATTGCTGTTGGATGCTTCGCCCTGTGCCAGCATTTTGCGACCCAAATATCCCAAAACTGGTGGCGTCTACCCCCTTTTTCATATGTGCTCAATGCAACCGGAAGGGGGGGGGGGGTTTGGCACAAGGCCTCGGTATCGGAAGGGGGGGGGGGCTTGGGCAAGCGGCGAAGCCCCGTCCCCAGGGATGCCTTTGCCGTTGCCCTGGGGGCAAGGCAAACCGCGTTTTTGGGTTGTTTGTAGGTTTATGTGTGTATGTGTGTGTGTGTGTGTTTTTCAGAGTTTCTATTTTTTTCTTGATGGAAAGCAACCGTACCCCATGCTTTCGCTTATCATCCATGTCTGCGAATTGGAAGCCATTTTCTCCAAATTGTTCTCCAAACACACACAACACAGTACAGGTACAGCGGCAGGCGATATACAGGGGAACAGGAACAGCAAAGATCCTCGTCAGGGGATTCCGTGTGACATGTGACATGCACGGACACCGGCTGAAAAGGCAAACGGGGAACGGGGGGGGGGGGGGGCATGGAGGGGGCACACCCAGCAAATGCTTAGAGGCCTCATCAGGCGACATCTCCTCCACTTGCATCAGCTTCTCCGCCAGATAGTCTGCGTAGCCTTTGGTGCCGGGGATCACCAGCACTGGTTTGGAGTTGACAGCGCTCCACATCAGCTCAAACTTTGTGGTCAGCATGTCCCCTCCCATGAGGATTGTCACAATGTTGAGGGCCTCGCGCTGGGGGGGCTCTCGGATGACTTGCTGCGTGCGGAGCATCCGGCTTCCCTCGTGCGCCCCTTTGGGCTGATAGCCCTGAGTGAGCTCCGATAGCAAGTTAGTAGTCACTTCCACCAGCTGCACAAGGGAGTGCAGAAGGAGGTACACCGCGCGTGCGGCACCAGGGCGTCTTTTTGAGCGGGGAAGAGGGGGGGGGGGGGAACAGTTTGTGTACCAAAAATGGCCCGACAAGATTTTCCCAACGGCAAATTTCAGTTTTTCCCGCGATGGTGACTTTGGTCTGGGGAAGGGGGGAGCAGGCTTAGGGGAAAGCCCCCCCCCCCTGGTT
The DNA here is from genome assembly GCA_964036045.1 of Eutreptiella sp. 'Long Island Sound 2002'. NCBI lineage: Eukaryota > Euglenozoa > Euglenophyceae > Eutreptiales > Eutreptiaceae > Eutreptiella > Eutreptiella sp. 'Long Island Sound 2002'. Next base: position 57,352,567 of record OZ038382.1, on the reverse strand, counting down.
TTTAATCATTCTAAAGACGCCCTGCGCATGCCCCACACCACACACCACATGCCTCCAGAAGTCCCACACTGTGCACCACACACCAAACCATCTGGACCCAACAATGCAAACCATGTCGGGTAAGCAGGCAGGCAGACAGAAACACACAGTTTGGGTTTTTTCAGTGGCAGACTTGGCTTCAAGCAGTGGGGAGAACAGATGCCCCAGATCAAGCAACGGTGCACCCGTCCGCAGACGTGCAGGTCGGCGGTTCAAATCTCGGTCGGCCGACCACCGGCAGCGGCGGCCGACTGGTTATCTCTGCCCAAACTGATCCTTGTGCAAACTCCGCTGAGCACAAACTTTTGATCCCCCCCAACCCCCCCCCACCCACCACCCCCGCCCCCCGATAAAAAGGTGATATCCAGTTTTAGGGGATAGAGGCCTCAGAATCAAAAAATCCATTGGGGGATTGTCTTATTGGGCAACACAATGATTTTACAAGGGGTTGGACATCAAATATCATGCCTTGGGGTATGCTACGCGAATGACCCCCCAAAAGGGGGGGGGTTACGACGCCCGCGCCTGCGCTTGATCTAACAACCTCTCTTCGAAGTGATTTAAGCAAAACAAACAAGACAACGCAGCGAAAGAAGGCACGGCGCGGTCGATAGGCGGTGAGAATCGGCCTGAAAAGCAGAAGCCCCGCGCCTTTTGGCACCTTCTCTTTCAGGCGCCAACGGGCCACGGCGCAAGCAGCCGATGCCGCAGCAGTAAGCCTGTGGCAGGGGACCGGGGGGGGGGGGGGGGGCATAGGCTCTGGGAAGCCCGACACAACGCTGTTTGCCAATCGAAAAAACGGGGGGGGGTAACCCCTTTTGGTGGCGAAACCGTCATTTCAGGGCACAAAGGGTGAGGTCGGCCCCATCACTAGGCATGCCAATGAACCCGATGGCCAGATTCAGCACAGACCCTCTCGCTGTGACAGTCTTGCCCCTGCTGCACCCTTCTGGCCTGGCGACTACACCCAGGGTGATGCCGGGGGGGGGGGGTGCTGGACGAGTGGGGCTCCCCAGCACCACAAAAAACCGCTGGGGGGGTCCCCACCTGCCGGAATGTGAAATGCCTGTTTTGGAGTAGAAGCCTGGCCGGCGGGGGGGGGGGGGGCGTAGCGTTCCTGGCCCGGGGGCTTCAGGAAACTGCAGGACGGCTGAAGTGTCACAGGCTTTGAAAAAGATGAACCCCCCCCCACACCTCAAATGAGCACAAACCCGCACCCCCACATGTGAACAACACCTGAGGGCCCCACAGAGCAGCCGCCCCCCCCCCCCAGCCCCACAGCCCCCCAGCCCCCCAGCAGCTACGCACTACCCCGCGGGGCCTGCGCAATCCCAAACATACCCCCACGTGCCCCAGGACGCCCCCCCCCCCCCCGTGTGACATTCCGTTGGGTTGTTGTTCCTTTACGGGGCCCTGGACAGTCACCCGTTCTTCCCTTCGCGTGCTGCGTCGGGTCGCTGCGTTCTGTCGGCCGCTGCGGCCGGTGCTCGCGGAGCCCAGTAGTTGGTGCAGCGGGGCTGTGCTGGATGTGGATGGTGCCGTTTGCGCGTCAGCGGTGCCCAGCAGTTGGCGTATTGGGGGTTGTGCTGGTTGTTGCGGGCGTCGTTTGACTATTTTTGCTCTCTCTCCCCTCCCCCCAGTGGTGCTGAGGTTTTAGAGGCGGCGAAGGCGGTGAAGAAAATTTTCAGTCTACCCAAATTAGAATTGTCGATTCGCCGAAGGCCAGGAAGAAAATTTGGCCCAATCTGCCAACCCCCACCCCCACCCCCCAGCCCCCAGCCCCAGCGGTGCCGAGTTGTTGAAAGAAGCCGTGCCCCGGGGAATGCCCCCGCCCGGCCGGTGCACACTGCACGGCACGGGTTGGCGTTGGAATACCTGACGGCGGTTGATTTGCGCAGGACAGACTTCCTGGGGAGCGGACGCAAAGCACTTCGGTGGTGGAATATGGGTACCATCTACACGCATCACACATTTGCCTGCGGGCTACAACGGTCCTCGAACGCTGTGCAGCAACGAGTCCGCAACGCCCGTGCCCCTTTATAGTCACAGCCAATCGCTGCTGACATCGAAACAAATTCAACAAATTAAAAAAACGCCAATTTGGAAAGTCTTCAAAGAATCACGGGTTCAGGGAATCGGCCCATTGTAGTCCTCATAGTCGTAACCAATGCCCCCTGTTAGACTGCGTCCCCTGCGGCGCTCTGCAGCAATATCCGATCACGCTCCACGATGCCTAGCGCCGAACCAGAAAGTACTGAATTGGAAATTAATACTCCCGGTGCAGGGCCAAACGGCACTGCACAGCACAGCAGAGCACCGCGGGCTGCAACTTCCATGGCATCACACACAGCCTTAGAGGCCCATGTCCCTCCCGCGAGAGAAGAGTGCACGTGCAGTATCACCTTCTGGGGCCGGCCATTGGAATTGTTGATGATACAGAGAGGACGCCGAGGTCACGAGGGTTCCAGGCCCCCTGGACTGGCCCAAAGAGTGAATCTTATGCCTCCAGCCCCGGTACAGACGGCAAGCACAGGGGGACATGAACGAGCAAAGCAAAGCAAAGCACCCACAAACACACAACACATGACGCCAAAACAGGGACAAGGTAAGGTAAGGTAAGCTTGGTTTGTACAGTGGTAGTGTGGTAGTATCCAGGGGGTCATTCCTGGGGTGGTCTGTGCCTGGCAGGAATTGGTTACGGATGTTGTTGGTGGTGGTGGTGATGGTGTTGTTGTTGTTGTTGTTGTTGTTGTTGTTGTTGTTGTTGTTGTTGTTGCTGTTGTTGTTGTTGTTGTTGTTGCAGAGTTCCAGGACGGCACATGCAGATCCGCACACCTCAAAGCGTGTGGCAATGCAATGTCTGCCTTGTGCATCAGGAATAACAGGGGCATTGTGGTCGTGTAGTGTTGCAGTTCACTGCGTACTTATCGTGATCACGCCATAGAGCAGAGCCCACCCCACGTGACACACCTCCCCCGCACTTCTTGGCCTCAATGATGGATCATTGAACTGATTGTGCAGTAGCAGGTGGTGCGTGTATTTGGGCTCCATCAGCTGAACGGACATAAATCAGGAAATCGGTGGCACTCCGGGGAGCCATGGCTCAGCACCACCATTTCCTCCAAAAGCCTTGGGGCCGAGGGCGGAACAGGTACCCGACAACAAGTCCGCCAGAAAGCAGTCTCCAAATCAACCATCCCGCTAATTGTTGGGGGCCAGGCAGTGCGGACCGGATCACTCCTTGCGCTGGCTTCTCAGGGGTGCTATTCCTGGGGCTGCGACCCTTCCGCCAACGGAAACAGACTTGCTACTGCCGCGGCATGTAGCCCTTGTCACCGTGTGCGGATTTGGGAAAAGCGACAGTCTAAACCAAGTTGAAGATCAACTCCTTGGCCCTCTTCAAAAATGCCCATAAACAAGAACAGGAAGTCAGAAACTCAGCGCTGGCAAAGCTGTTCAGTAAATATCAGACAGACGGACGCACAGTTGACCTTTTTCACAGGCCTGCCCACCTGCTTCTGGAGGGGGGGGAAAGAGGAAGGAGCACGCACGCACGCACGCACGCACGCACACACACACACACACACACACACACACACACGCGCGCGCGCGATTGCGAGACAAACGGGCAACAACTCAGGTTCCAAGTGTCAGAATCCTCGTCAGTTGGACGTCAAACAAGACAGGGTATGTCCGACGCCAATAAGCGCCTTTCTGCAGTACAGGGGACAAGACGGGTACATCCTGGACCAGGGTCAGCCAGTTGAGTGCGCCTCTGCCAGCGTCACACACACACACACACACACACACACAGCCCGTGAGGAGACCAAGCGCAAAGCGGGGGCAGAGCACTGATCGTGAAAACAGCTCATCAGACCAACATCAAAGTAAAGTCATGGAGGCTAGGCGCCCTTGCAAAAAAAAATGAACAATCAGAAATACACACACACACACACACAGACACATACACATACACACACCGCATGTTGTAGGGTGAGGGTAGGTAATATCGCACAGGGGATTTGCAAGACAAGCCACGATCCACGGTCTCCATGGGTGTGGCCCTGATACAGAAGGGGGTAGGGTGGGGGAGGGGTTGGGGAATCTTGCCCTCATGACAGAGGTCCCCATGGCAGAGATTGCATAGCCCACCCCCCATCCCCTGCCCACCACACACCACCGGCACCACTTTTGGTATTCCAAAACCGTCTGGCCCTACTATTGCCACAGTCTCCCACAGGAGATGTGGCGGATAGTACCCTCCAAACTGCACAATCTGGGAATGACTGCCCAACCACACGCTACAATCCTGAGGAGGGTACGAGACATCCCGGTCTAACCGACGAAGCTACCCCACCTTCTGCCCCCTGCTCCGTGCTTCCTCTCCCCCCCTCTGCACATGTACACCCCCTAAGAGCCACACACAGCCCAGAGGCTTAACCCCCAAAAAACACAGCAAGCCACTTGTGGGTGGTGCCCTATGCCGGGCGGAACCCTCCATCACGGGTGGCTGGCGAGACCTGCAGGTAAAGCCAGTGAAGAGGCCTCCTAGGGTGCGGCGCCCCACAAACTGGCCTACAGCTTGCGCCGTCGTGGACACGGCGCCTGGCGAGAACAGCCTCGGCGTCCGCGCTTCATCAGCACAAGGGACAGGAGCACCAAGGGAAGGCGAATGGGAGGGATAGGGGAGGGAGACAGAGCTGCCACCCCCCCCCTTGGTGCACCAGCTGGCCCCGTGTCAATGCCGGCTGCTGCCCCGACCCCAAGCCCTTCACGGGGAATGTGAGGGGCTGGCGACGCCCCGAGACCGCAGGGCATACCAAACCAAACCAAACCAAACCCCCCCTGCCGGAGCAATTTTGCAGTCCCTCCAAAACATTGCGCTGCATGCCCACTGTCCACACTATGACTGTTGGTACACATCAAAACATGCAATCACTCCTCAGGATTGCGTATAGCTCGTGTGGAGCAGAATCACTCATACCGTTGGTGGATTGAGTAATAGAGAAAAGTATTCACTCAAGAGAGAAGGTGGTGCAACCTCAAATGACACCCAAGAAACATGGTAGCCTACTGCACGGGGCTACACTGGATCCACAACAGATTGCTCGGATTCGAATGGACAATTCAAACATGAGTAATGTGAGTGCAGGGGTTACGTAGCCATTTCAGTTTTCCTCGAGACAGCAAGGGTTACACAGCCATTCTACTTTTCTCCGAGATGGCAGGGGTTCTGTAGCCATTTCATTTTTCCTGGATGGTGGGAGTAACACAGCCTCCAAGCCATGGGCAAAGGATGTTGCGGCAAGGATGCAGGAAATGGCGAGGCGTAACCCAACACATCGTAAGGATTATGCAGTTGGTCCTCGTACGATGTGGCCCGGGTAAGGAAGCTGTGCGCTTTGTACAAGGCGATTTTTTCTCAGTGGCGGATGGTGGATGGAATGGTGCAGCGCGCTTTGAAAAATGACTAGCAAACATTGGAATGGAAATAATGGATCATCTTGAAGTGCCTTGTTTTGTACACTGCTTGCCCAGTACCTTTGCTGGTTGAGTCCTGCATCTGCCGAAAAGCCCTACTGTTTTCATTTGTGGGAATGGTAAAATGCGTTTTACCCCACTTGTATTCCGTCAAAATGCCCAGAACAAAACGGTGAATTCAAAAATGCTACCACATTCCAGACCCCAGAGGAAGCCTGTGCTATTGCACCTGTGCACAAGAGGCGATCAGCACAAAGCGCTGGAAGAACAATGGATCGCCAGTGGCCTGAAAGACCATAGGTACCTTTCTGTCAAAAAGTTTGAGACAAGAGGATGATCGTGGGGAGGACACCAACAAGTAAACGGCGGGCCAGCAGCGGGAGGCAAAAGCTGGCGCCATGTGGACCCCACCGGACCTTCTGTATCACTTGATGTTCATGCACCCGCAACCAAATATATGCAATGTCCAGACCAAAGGAAAAAGCGACACCCCCTCCCCCTGGGCCATAGGCCCAAAATGAGCTGGCGAAGCTGCCCCCCCTCTGGACCCCCTGCCCAGGCCGCACGGGTGGGGGTCCGCAACTGAAGTGAACATCACCCCCGTGGGGGCTGCCCAAATAGAGTCCTGGCCTAGTCTCGGGACGTCAGGACTTGAGCAGGACTTGTCCACGCAAAAGTTCTTCGCCGCTCCCTCCGAGTGGAGGCCACCCCTGCCCCAAGAGCGGCTGGGGAACCCACATGAAGCGTAAAAGACGTCACAGATGAGAGCAGAGGTACCTTCTCCTGCTCCTTCGACCAACTGTTCACGCCGACCAAAGCGATCCCCGGCCCTGACTCAGAATTCTTGATCAACGAGTCCATCCCTTTGCCCAGCTCGGCTGCGATATCCCCCGTGCCATCTGCGTTGATACAAAATGCCCACAGACAAGAAGGGGGAAACAAAGCACGCGACCAACCATGTGACTGGCTGCTGGCCTCCTTGGTTCAGCGTTCCCACGATCCTCCAGACGGGGGCGGGAAAATTGCTCCAAAGGCTTCAGTCCCAGGCTATAGTCCCCCAGGCTATAGTCCCCCAGGCTATAGTCCCCCAGGCTATAGTCCCCCAGGCTATAGCCCCCCAGGCTACAGTCCCCCAGGGTGTAGGAATGGCGGACAGGGTATGAATCCCTTTTTCAAGGCCCACCCACCCATCCACGGTGGGGCTTCTCAGTTGGCCATCTCTGACACATGCAGATTTTTGGTAGTGGCACTTGTGCCTCAGGCCGCGTTCGTTCCCAGTCATTTCCAGGTATTCTCACTGATAAAGCCTCACCCAGGGCCATTGCGACAGGAAGAAAAGGCTACCCAAAGATGCATCGGGCTGCAGGCCTCCATGTTCGCCAGCACCAAATAGCGTTTGGTCGCCAATAGCAATGAACAAAATGGGGGGGCGGGGGGAGAACGGGGGGGAACAAGGGGGAATTGGGGCGGGGTTGGGTGCGTGAGGAAGTGGGTGCGGCGAGGGGGGATGGAGGAAGCGGGGGTTGTGGGCTGGGGTGGTGGCTCGAGAAACAAAAAAAAAAGGGCCACCCGCTGCTGCGGCTGCTTCCACCTTCTACAACTCATGTTGGACTCTGCCGTTGCGGGCATTGCCCGCACTCCCAATGGCAGCTGCCGTTTTGGATGTGTTGTTGAGCTTTGAAAGGGTTTTGGAATGGTCCGAGGACGGGGCCGATTCCGCCACCAACAACTGCAGGCGGACATAGAAATTGCCTTCATGAATATGCAAATTGGTAACGTTTGGCATGTCTACTTGGGAATAGAGGACGGCATGACAACGATGACACGCGTTCACAGGCAAGCGTCACACACACAACGGCCCTGAGCAACTTGTAACACTCCTCAACTTCCCCCTTCTCGTTCCATTTTCCCCTGTTTTCCCCTTGTTCCCCTGTCCCTGTGCTAAAAGAAGCCTGTGCTATTGCACCCGTGCACAAGAGGCGCTCAGCACAATGAATGGGCTCGCCAGTGGCGTACAATACCAGAGGCGCCATTCTGTCACAAGGCATGAGACAAGGGAACGGCGATGGAGAGGACACCAACGAGTGAGCGGCGGCCCCGCGGCGGTCAGCAAACACCAGCGCCATGCGGACACCCCCGGATCCACCGCATCGCAAATGAGTTCCGGAGACGTACAGTAATCAAAGTTCAGACCACAGGAAAATGGTTTGTCCCCCAAAACGACATTTCCTGCACCGTTTCCTCTTTGTTCCTTTGGCCCAAAAGCCTTCCTGTTCGCGTACCCCAGACAACGTCGCCCTTGGTCGGCAGGGCTGGCGAACACGAACCCCTGAGGCTGGGGGTAGAATCCCAATCCGCAATGCAGGCGGAGCTGGACATGGGACTAGAGCTGGGGGGGTGGGGGGGGAAGAGTGGCAACCGAGGCAGAGACACTCACAAAAGTAAAAAAGGCGCAACATCTGTCAGACTGGGGCAGCAACCCTCACGCCGGGGCACAGACCCGTGTAGCACCCTCTCGTGGATGATAGGACCAGTCCCCTGGGGCAGAGGGCCTCTCATTGTGGCAGAGACCCGGAGGGTCCCTGCCGTAGCTCCGTGCGAAAGTCCCCGCCCAAGTGCACCGGCCCCTGCCCCCGTGCGATGGTGCTGACCCCAATGGGAGGCTTCTGCCCCCGTGCGAAGGGACCTGCTGCGGCAAAGGGACACGCCTGCAACAACGACAAGGTGGCACCACCTGCCCAGATCACAGGAAGCAAGCCTCAACCGGCACAATGGAGACATGCCCTAGCCCTTACACAGGATACCCCCCCAGAGTTCTCCTTAAGGGGGGGGGTGGGGGGGGGGGGGTCTGGAATCCAACAGTCCAAAAATTTTTGTACCAAAAACAGCCAAATCAGTATTTCCTTTTGTAAAACCTCATTTTTTCCCACTGTGAAATCCGGGTCCGAAGGGGGGGGGGGGGCTTTAGCCCCCCCCCCCGCTACCCACCCCAGGAGACGCTGAGTTGTTAAGCAAAACTCTGCGCCCCCCTCTTCAGCTCAAATTGCGACGCCATGGGTAGTGCGCAGGAGGCAACCCCTGAGAACTGAAGGGGGTGGCAGCACGCACACATCCGAAGTTACGTGGTGCAGACACTTGAGGCACCTGAGATGATGACCGCCTCCATTTTTCTTGCCGCCGCCGGGATCGACCTGCAAACAAGGCATTCCACCTGCACATCCTGGCATTCTCCCCCACATGCGCCATGACAAAGCCGTGCTGCAGGACCAGCGCGACACCGCACCCCAGGAACAGCGCAACACTGCTACACCACAACTGTCCACGTGTCTGAGATGGTGTTTTCGTCTGTGCAAAGTCAACCTAGGACGATTGGTGGGGCTGGCTAATAATTATGCTGGCCGCAAAATGCACTGCACGTGCAGTGTGCATTGATGCATGTGCGATCTGTCATGTCAACTAGTTTTGTCTCTTGTCAGGTACCCGCTCCAGGCTTTGCAACTCTTTCCGGGGCCCATTGAAGACAGCAATTAGTCTGAAACTTCTGCGAGTTCATCAAGTTTCAAAAGCATCCCAAATCCCCAAGCCTCACAAGGGACAAGCCACCTCTCAAAGCCTGCACCAAAGCAATAGCGTATCGATTGTAACACACAATCAATTGCCCTCATGCCCGGTGCCTTTGGCAAGTTAATGGGGTGTGGCAAGCAGTCATTGTATTCTTTTTCTGATTAGTGTGTGGACAGTCCTCGGGGGGATGGGGGGGCTTCAACTTTTGCAATTTCCCCCCCCCCCCCCGCCCATGCCTCCCAAAATGATGATTATACAGGGGGTTAAACGTCCCATTTCATACATAGGGGTATGCTCCTCGAATACCCTTCAAAAGGGGGGGCGTGATCTAACAACCCTCTTCAAGGTGATTTTCAAGTGCTATTGAACAGCCTGCAAACAGCAATTTCAGGAGGTGCATGAGGAGCTTGATCTACCTATTTGACGTATTTTCTTCTGCAGCACAGTCCAAGCAACCAGAGGGGGCCAAGCAGCTTCAAGTCAAGGCAAACGATGCACAGCACCCTCCTACGTGCCCTCCCGTCTACTGATCTACAAACCATGCACAGCACCCTCCTGTGTACAAGCAATGTGCCGCACTCTACTGTGTACAAACAATATTCTTTACAACACCCTCCCATGTACAAAGGTGGTTTAGCACCTTCCCGTGTCCAAATGATATCCAGCACCGTTCGGGTACAGACGATATACCGCACCCTTCCCCTTCTGTGTACAAACAGCGTACAGCACCCACCCGTGTACAAACGATATTTGGCACCCTCCCATGTGCAAAGGATATAAAACACCACAGGGCACCTTTCCATGTACAAACGATACACGATGATTCACGCCCTCTCGTGTACAAACGACACCCTCCCGTTAACAATATAGCACCCTCCCGTCTACAAGCGACGTATAGCACCCTCCCGTGTACAAGCCATACATAGCACCCTCCCGTGTACAGACCATATAGAGCACGCTGCCGGCAAAAAACGGACCTGCTGAGGTAATGCCGGATGTGCTGGCAAAGATCATGCGATGAGATGAACTCAGGATCATTATCCAGGGCATCCACCAGCGCGTTCATGTCATTTTCGTCCTGAGGGCAGGGGTGGCCATTCAAGTGCCAATGGGACCCCTCATTTCCTCTCCTCCTCCTCCTCTCGGGTCCTACGTTGTTTGGGTCCGCCGCTGCACTGCGATGGGCTCGGCCATGCGCAGAGTTGGACTGGGCCATGCGCCGGCGCAGCTTTGGTGAGTTGAATGCCTGCGTTCGGCGTCCCCATACGACACGCAGGACGACGGTGGGCACGCACTGCGGAGGCCTGCTGAAGTGGAACCGCCCACACGGGCGGCCCCCCCTGGGACTGCACGTGTGCAGCAACGGAGTGCATGCCCCCACCCGATGGGTGTCGCGACGCCCCAAATTCCCGGATCTTTGACGCGGGTTTTACCGATTGTTTTCTTTTCGGTCCGCAAAATGATTGGTTGGCTGTGTGACCCTTGCCATTGCCGGGGTCCCGGTAGAAAATTGCTGTTCCTCTTCGGCGCGAGTAGGGGGGTCTGGAGGTGGGGAGGGGGTGCGGCCCTACACGTGACACCCCCGCCCCGTTTTCGTCCTTGAAAATTTATCATAGGCACTGCAGCACAATCCGTGGGTGGAAACCGGAGTGAGGCTCATTGTGGAGTGAAAATGAGGGTGTCAAGAAGGGAACCAACCCAAGCCACTCCCTTCGGCGGAAGAGCCGACCATCTCACAGGGAAGAGGCCGCAAAAGGAGAACGAACTACAAACAGCGTGAAAAAGATTGTACATCGGGGCACATATTCCGTAAAATGGGCCCGTAAACATGCACCACTATATTTCCCCTGTTTCGGGATAATTGTCCAATTTGCACGCCACAGGGCGCGCCGCAGGTGCTGCAAGATTAGCACCCCCCCCCCCCTCGTTGATGCAGCCGGGCTGACAGCCCAAACCACCTCAATGAAATGACCTACAAAGACGAGATACCCCGTGCATGCACTGTGCTACGATCCAGTGAGGCCAGCACAGCGGTGCACGGCACGCGCACACACCTCATTCTGACTCGCCTGGGACTTTGGCACCACAAACACCGTGTTTTCTGCATTGCCCACCCTACAACAGCAGACGTATGGGGGTGCGGGCGGACAGCATGTCGTGGGGGATGCGGTGGATTGTGCGGTGGCATTGAGGCATGGGCCAGACTGCTGCCAGCAGACAGCCCGTTGCCCTTTATTTAGACCCGACCAACCCCCTGTTCCTCTGCCGATGCGAACGTGATCGAAGCGGATCGGGGGGGGCAAGTGGAGTAAAGGCGGGACTGAGATGCATCGGACGAACCTTCAACTCCGTGATTCGGGTTTTTCTGCGTGATTTCCGCTGCGGATGGCTTTGTGGCGGGAAGGCGACCATTGCGTTGCGGGCGATGAAGACCCGACGGCAGACCGCCATTTTGTTTGGGGTTCGGAATGCGGCAGTTCGTTGGGCTTTGCCCCCCCCCCCCCACGCCCCCCGAACGGGGGGCTACCCGCGGCCCAGTCCCCCCGCCTCCGGGGCCTCTTTGTCTTCAATGCAAAGCCGTGCGCCCCAACGTGAGGCCACATGTCGGAGGGTGGCCCCTGACGACTGCCGCTCGGCGGTGTCCCAACGGGGGCGAAGATCGGCGGAGTCGACGCGGCCGCTGCGGTGTGTACGTCCAGGTACAGACCCCACCGCGTCCCACCGCCGGCACTGCCTGGGGCCCAATGGTGTCACTGGCCCCAGGGATGCATTAGAAGGGAAAGGGACCTCAGAGGTGGCCCCAGAAGTGGTTCGACAGGCGGTTGGAGGAGGTTGCCGAAGCGGTTGGGGGCGGTTAGTGTCGGTTACAAACGTCACTGAAGTTGGCACTTGCCGTCAGGGAGACAGTGGCTGGGCGTAGGCTGGGCGGCCTGGAGGGGGGCCCCTTCTGAAACATCCCTGACTGGCCGTCTACATGCCCGAAGCGCCTCCATCCTTCCCCCGTGGCGTCGCACGACAGCCCGGCGCGGCCCTCTGCTACGCCCTCCGGTCTTCCACGACCCTCCACAAACCCGTGGCAAACGACAGTCCCCGACATGTTTTTCCGTGCAAAACCCTTCCAGACGAAGCACAAAGCGTCGCGCGTGGCCGGGATGCGCGGGGGCGTGCGACCCAAGCGGAGATGCCAGTCCACGGCAGTGCGTAACCGTGCGTCATCACAAGAGACAGAGAGCAGGACTTGGCAGTGAGTGACCCTCTGTCCCGGCCTCCGGTGCTCAGCCCTTCATCTTCATCTTCAGCCTCGGAACCGGTGCACAACAGATTACCGATGCCTCTGGCCGGGCCCAACGCAGGCCACCCACCCAAAATCAAAAAATATTTTCCTCTCGGAAAAAATGGCATTTTTAAAGAGATCCAAAAATGAGAGGCCCATTTTAGGTCCACAAACTTTTTTTGCCCTCATCCACGGGGGGGGGGGGGGTGACTACAACCGGTCCTGATGCGACCCACCCCCCAACTATCTTTTAAAACTTGGGGGGGGGGGGCAGTTGGGGGGGGGGGTCCAGCCGGGGGTCGGAGGGGGGGTTCCTGCCGGGGGTCGGGGGGGGGGTGTTCCTGCCCGGGGTGGCCGACCCGGCACCACTATCTTTCAAAACCCGGGGGGGAGGGGGGGGCTGGGGGGGGTCGCATACAAGGACCCGGCCCGGCCACCCCCCCGTGCCCTCATCCCCCTGTCCCGTGGGCCGAACACTCAGCACAACCCTCTTTTGAAGCCCCCCTATTGTAAATGCCCCACAGCTCCAACTCAAAGCGGTGTGAGCCCCCCCCCAATGCCTATGAATCCCCTGCCACCAGAGCGCCAGCACAGGCCACCGCTCACGAAGGCGCACGGCACCCGCACCAATACACCGCGAAGGAAGGCGTCGGCGGGCAGGGGCAGTGGTCGCATACATGCCCGACGGCCCCGCCTCCGCCTGCCTGGCCTTGTGCCGCTTGTGATTGAGGTAGACGTTGATCTCGTTGTAAATGTTCTCCATTGAGCTCTCCTCTTCCAACGTCCGCAGCTGCCCACAGCAAAACACAAAACACGATGCGGCATTCGCGCACAACGACGGACAAGGCGGCCCACGCTGCTGGACTGCATTGCACAGGGGGAGGGCCCACTGCAACTCCGGGGGAGGGGGGCCCTATGAGCCTGCGTCCCAGACCCCCCCCCCGCGCCCCCTATAATTAGGCCCCAAGCGCCGGGCCCCCCACAAGCACCGCAGGACGTCTGAAAACACTGAAACACGCGATTTCACACATAAATTTGGCAAATCCGGTTCACCACCCGTTTTGTTTGGCACTGGGGGACAAATAAGGCCCGGCCCCTCGAGCCTGTTTTCCAGACCCCCCCCCCCCTCCCCTAATTCACACCGGCTCGAAGGGCCCCCCTCCTCCGGAGTTGCAATGGACCGCGGGCCGAGTCACGTCGCGTCCAATGCCGCGGGTGTCAAGCCTCTGGCGCGGGGCTGTAGACACGTTATGGGGGACGGCTTGGGCAAGGGGGCCGCAGGAGGGACGGCCTTCGTGAAGGGCATCACTGCTCTTCGGGAGCAACTTCAGGGACGGATCGCAAAATGGGGGGTCTGTTCTCGGTGGCCCCGGGGGCAGTAGGCCCGGCCCTCAACAAAGGGTCGGCCGACCAGCAGCTGCTGTCCGGTATTCGACATTTGTCCGCGGGCCGTCCGCCGGCACATGGAACACATGTAACACGCATGTTCCGATGGGGAGAAGGTTCCTCCGTTGTTTCTAAACCAATTCTTCAAAAACTGCCAAAGTAATAGAGGCCAATTGCGCACCACCGGTCCCTCCAATGGCCAGGCCCCATTTCTGTCTCAGGACTCTGTTACAGAACACAAAGAGATCATTGTCGTAGATGTCAGATTTACAGAAGGGCTACACGTGATTTGAACACAGTTGAACACGTGATTTGAACACAGTTGAACACGTGATTTGAACACAGTTGAACACGCAATTTGAACACAGTTGAACACGCAATTTGAACACAGTTGAACACGCAATTTGAACACAGTTGAACACGCAATTTGAACACAGTTGAACACGCAATTTGAACACAGTTGAACACGCAATTTGAACACAGTTGAACACGCAATTTGAACACAGTTGAACACGCAATTTGAACACAGTTGAACACGCAATTTGAACACAGTTGAACACGCAATTTGAACACAGTTGAACACGCAATTTGAACACACTTGAACACGCAATTTGAACACAGTTGAACACGCAATTTGAACACAGTTGAACACGCAATTTGAACACAGTTGAACACGCAATTTGAACACAGTTGAACACGCAATTTGAACACAGTTGAACACGCCATTTGAAAACAGTTGAACACGCAATTTGAACACAGTTGAACACGTGATTTGAACACACTTGAACACGCAATTTGAACACAGTTGAACACGCAATTTGAACACAGTTGAACACGCAATTTGAACACAGTTGAACACGCAATTTGAACACAGTTGAACACGCAATTTGAACACAGTTGAACACGTGATTTGAACACAGTTGAACACGCAATTTGAACACAGTTGAACACGCAATTTGAACACAGTTGAACACGCAATTTGAACACAGTTGAACACGTGATTTGAACACACTTGAACACGCAATTTGAACACAGTTGAAAACGCCATTTGAAAACAGTTGAACACGCAATTTGAACACAGTTGAACACGTGATTTGAACACACTTGAACACGCAATTTGAACACAGTTGAACACGCAATTTGAACACAGTTGAACACGCCATTTGAAAACAGTTGAACACGCAATTTGAACACAGTTGAACACGTGATTTGAACACACTTGAACACGCAATTTGAACACAGTTGAACACGCAATTTGAACACAGTTGAACACGCAATTTGAACACAGTTGAACACGCAATTTGAACACAGTTGAACACGCAATTTGAACACAGTTGAACATGCAATTTGAACACAGTTGAACACGCAATTTGAACACAGTTATTGTTTTATCTTGCAATACGATGGAGTAAAAAATATCGTACTTATGAAAGTTACTCTAGTAATATTTAATTTTTACTTAAAGCTAAGTAAAATATAAGTTTCTTGCTTGGTTTTTCAACGGAATAAATAAGTAATTTTTTCTAGTTTAAGCTCATGTTGCTCATGCAGGTCTCATTGTTTTTTGGGCAGGAGCTATGAATTTATTTGAAGTGGCCCATTTTACTTCAGACAAGCCTATGTATGAACAGGGTCTTATCCTTTTACCTCATTTAGCTACTCTTGGTTATGGTGTAGGTCCCGGAGGAGAAGTTTTAGATACTTTTCCTTATTTTGTAAGTGGGGTATTACATTTAATTTCTTCTGCTGTTTTAGGTTTTGGTGGTATCTACCATTCATTAGTAGGACCTGAAACTTTAGAGGAATCTTTTCCTTTCTTCGGATATTTATGGAAAGATAAAAATAAAATGACAACTATTTTAGGTATTCATCTTTGCCTTTTAGGTTTCGGAGCTTATTTATTAGTTTGGAAAGCAATGTATTTAGGTGGAGTATATGATACTTGGGCCCCTGGAGGTGGTGATGTTCGAGTAATTACAAATCCTACTCTTAGTCCTTTTGTAATTTTTGGTTATATTCTTAAATCTCCGTTCGGAGGCGATGGATGGATTGCATCGGTCGATAATATGGAAGATGTTATTGGTGGTCATATTTGGATCGGAACTATAGAAATTTTAGGTGGAATTTGGCATATTTTAACTAAGCCTTTTGCTTGGGCACGTAGAGCTTTTGTATGGTCTGGTGAAGCTTATCTATCTTATAGTTTAGCAGCAGTTTCATTAATGGGATTAATTGCTGTTCCAATGTCTTGGTATAATACAACGGTTTATCCAAGTGAATTCTTTGGACCAACTGGTCCTGAGGCATCTCAATCTCAGGCTTTTACTTTCCTTGTACGTGACCAACGTTTAGGTGCAAATGTTGCTTCTGCCCAAGGTCCTACAGGTCTTGGTAAATACTTAATGAGATCTCCTACTGGTGAAATTATTTTCGGTGGTGAAACTATGCGTTTTTGGGTGCGACCGGCTTTTCTCTCAATTTTTAAGAGATAGATGTTTTTAGTAGTTTTTTGCTTTATTCTAATATGGCACATAAAATGGTAATCTTAACGAATGATTAAAATAATTTCGTAAAATAAGCAGTGATTACTTAAAGTATCCGAAAATTAAAATTTTTGAGTACTAAATTAAATTTCATATAGTTAAAGTTATGTTGCTTTAATTTTAGATACTTGTGGGTAACGCATCTCAACTGGTATAATAACTAGTCGCAAAAATGCGAGTTCATTCCTAAGAGGAACTACGCAATGGATTTTTCTGTGTGAGCTTTTAAGTAGAAAAAGTTAGGTATTGAATAAAAAGCTTAAATGAAATCTTAATTACTACTGAATTAAAAACGGTTATAATTCCATGAAATTTAAATGCTATGGATCAGAGAGGTCTATAAAAACCGACGGAAAAAATGGTTAATTTGATCCGTTTGAGCCAAAAGCTTGCGTTACGAAAGGCGCTTATTTGGTTCTATGAGAAAGTGTTAGGTATTTTAGCACTTTACTTTAATGATTTCCGAGGTCCTTGGTTAGAACCTTTACGAGGTCCTAATGGATTAGATCTTAACAAATTAAGAAATGATATTCAACCTTGGCAGGAGCGTCGTGCTGCTGAGTATATGACACACGCGCCTCTAGGTTCGTTAAATTCTGTTGGTGGTGTTGCAACGGAAATTAATGCTGTAAATTATGTTAACCCACGTAGTTGGTTAGCGACTTCTCATTTTGTTCTTGGATTCTTTTTCTTTATTGGGCATCTTTGGCATGCAGGCCGTGCCAGAGCTGCTGCTGCAGGTTTTGAAAAAGGTTTAGATCGTGATAATGAGCCAGTTTTATCAATGCGACCTTTAGATTAAGATTTTTGAATTTATTTTGTATTACTGCAGAATAAATTTTTTATCTCCCTATAATAGGGAGATGGGCCTTCGTGGTGGAATGGTAGACACACATGACTTAAAATCATGTGCATTTTATGCGTGCCGGTTCAAGTCCGGCCGGAGGTAATACTTATTGTTTCTTGCTTTTAAGTAAGTGCTAAATGCCACAGATAGGATTCGAACCTACACAAGACAACTTAGAAGGTTGATGCCCATCCCTTAGGCGACCGTGGCGGATTTCGGATGCTAGTATTAATATAATAAGAAATGGTATTAAAAGTCTTATAAATTTCAGAAAAATTTATAAGACTTCAATTTGTTATATTTGATTGCTTTGATCTTTGCCTTCTTAGCTCAGTGGTAGAGCATCGTATTTGTAATGCGATGGCCGCCGGTTCAAATCCGGCAGAAGGCTAATTAAAGCGGGGTAGAGCAGTCTGGTAGCTCACGGGGCTCATAATCCTGAGGTCGGTGGTTCAAATCCATCTCCCGCCAATATAATGTGTATTGAAGAAAGTTATTTAATCTCAGTAGTTTTCATAATCCGGAGTATTTATTATCCGAAGGCGCCTAAGGCGCCCCTCCCACTGAATGCTCTCATGGCCCTCTTCCCACTTGATTGCCCCAATTCCCACCTATGGCTTCTTTCTCCTGCTTCCTGGGGCGGGATTTTCCCAATCCCGACCCTGCCTTTCTATCGGCCCCTTCTCCCGTGCCGCCGAAGGCGGGAATTCCTCCTAATGCCCCGCTCCCAGTGAATGCTCCCATGGCCCTCTTCCAAGTTTCATGCCCATCTTCCGACCTACGGCTTCTTTATGGGCGGGATTTTCCGAATCCCGACCCTGCCTTTCTCTCGGCCCCTTCCCCCGTGCCGCCGAAGGCGGGAATTCCTTCTATGGCCCCGCTCCCACTGAATGCTCCCATCGCCCTCTTCCAAGTTTCATGCCCATCTTCCACGCTCCTCCTTCCTGGGGCGGGATTTTCCCAATCCCGACCCTGCCTTTCTATCCGCCCCTTCCCCCACTCATTGCTCCTTTGGCGGGGCTACCAGTTCATGCTCCCATCGCCCTCTTCCAACTTTCATGCCCATCTTTCTACCTACAGCTTCTTTCTCCTGCTTCCTGGGGCGGGATTTTCCCAATCCCGACCCTGCCTTTCTCTCTCTTTTTGAAGGCTGCCCTTCATTGTCTACGCCCCTTTTCTCAATTCTTGCTCCTTAGGCGCGCTTCCCAGTGATCGCTTTCATCGCCCTCTTCCCAGTTTTGACCTCCTAGGGGAAAACCCCAAGCGCCAAAGGCGCGCCGGGGTGAACCCCTTGCGCCTTTGGCGCTAGGGTCGGTATTGAATATACCGACCCTCCTCTTTTTCTGGGACCCAACCCCAGACTGCCAACGGCGGGCTGGTCTGCGCCCGTGCCGCCGAAGGCGGGAGTTCTTCCCTCTCCCTAGCGCCGCCTTTTTCTCTTTGGATATCCCTCCTCCCGGCCCGTCAAACGGCGGGCCGGCCTTTCTACGCCCCTTTTCCCCAATTCTTGCTCCTAAGGCGCACCCCCCAGTTTTTGCTATCATGGCCCTCTTCCAACTGTCATCGCCCTTTTCTCACCAATTGCTCCCAGCGACGCGCCCACTGATCACTTTCAGCGCCCTCTTCTAACGGTATTTTCCCCTTAGCGGGCTTTTCCTAAGGATGGGATAGGGTATCCCATCCTCTTGCTTTCATTTTTTGACTCTGCTGCTTTGGGGCCCTCTACGCCCTTCACTCAATAATGGCTCCTAAGGCGCCCCTCCCACTGATCGCTTCTTTCGCCCAGTTCTAGCGCCAAAGGCGCAAGGGGTTCACCCCGGCGCGCCTTTGGCGCTTGGGGCTCTCCCCTAGCCTATAACTTCTCCCTTCTATTTCTTTCTAGGGATGGGATTGGGAATCCCATCCTTTTGCTTTCATTTTTTGGGCGGGGCCCTTTTGATTCGGGTTGGGAATCCCTCCTTCCGGCCCGTCAAACGGCGGGCCGGCCTTTCTACGCCCTTCTCTCAGTTTTTGCTCCCAAGGCCGGGCTACCACTTTCAACTTTCATCGCCTAGTTTCGGCTTTCATCGCCCTTCTCTCACCAATTGCTCCCAGCGCGGGGCTCCAATTCTCGCTTTCATCCCCCACTTCTAAGTTTTTACGGGCTAGCGCCTTTGGCGCAAGGGGTTCACCCCGGCGCGCCCAAAGGCGCTTGGGGCTCTCCCCTAGCCAAACGGCATGCCCGCTTTCCGGGCCGGGATCCGAGAGATCCCGACCCTGGTTTTTCTGGGCAAAAGCCGGGACTGCCAACGGCGGGCTCGGGCTGCGCCCTGCCCCCGCAGGCGGTTCTAGCGCCAAAGGCGCAAGGGGTTCACCCCGGCGCGCCTTTGGCGCTTGGGGTTTTCCCCTATCAATTTTGTCCTTGATCCTCCTGAATTTCGGGCTGGCCATTTGGCTAGCCCGCTCTGCCCCAGTTTCAACTTTCTACGCCCTTCTCTCACTATTTGCTCCTATGGCGCACTTCCCACTGATTTCGCCCAGTTCCCAGTTCTCGCTTTCATCCCCCACTTCCCAGTTTTTTCCTCCTAGGGGAAAACCCCAAGCGCTTTTGGGCGCGCCGGGGTGAACCCCTTGCGCCTTTGGCGCTAGGGCCGGGATCCGAGAGATCCCGACCCTGGTTTTTGTCTCAATTTTGTCCTTGATCCTCCTTCATTTCGGGCTGGCCGTTTGGCAAGCCCGCCCTGCTGCTTTCCTTTCTACGCCATCTTTCCCACTCATTGCTCCTAGCGCGAACCTCCCACTGATCGCTCCCATCGCCCAGTCCCAGCCTAAAACTTATCCCTAAGGATGGGATTGGGAATCCCATCCTTCTGCTTATTCGGGTTTGACTCTGCTGCTTTGCGGCCCTCTACGCCCTTCACTCATTCATTCCTCCTTGCGCCCTGGGCCAGTGTCAGCTTTCATCGCCCACTTCCCAGTTTTTTCTTCCTGGGCGGGATTTCTCTAATCCCGCCCCCTTCTTTTCTAGGCCATCTTTCCCACTCATTGCTCCTAGCGCGACCTCCCACTCACCGCTCCCATCGCCCACTCCTAGGGGAGAACCCCAAGCGCCTTTGGGCGCGCCGGGGCGAACCCCTTGCGCCAAAGGCGCTAGCCTAAAACTTATCCCTAAGGATGGGATTGCCTCTCCCATCCTTTTGCTTCTTCTTTGAATCTGCTGCTTTGCGGCCCTCTACGCCCTTCACTCAAGAATTCCTCCTATGGCGCGCCCCCCACTTCTCGCTCCCTTCGCCCACTTCCCACTTTTGTCTGGGGGCCCGCCGTTTGGCGAGCCCCCTCTTCCTATGGGTAAAGCCCAGACCGCCAACGGCGGGCTCGGGCTGCGCCCATGCCGCCGCAGGCGGTAGGGCGGTTTTAGATTTTCCCAATCCCGCCCCTGAGAATTTTCCTCCCAGCGCGGGCCCCCCAGTGATCGCTTTTCTCGCCCAGTCCCAACTTTCATGCCCCACTTTCAACTTCTATCGCCCTCTTCCAACTTTCTACTGTCAGCGCCCACTTCCCACTTCTTTCCTCCTATCGCCCACTTCTCACTTTTGTCTTCCTGGGCGGGATTTCTCTAATCCCGCCCCCTTCTTTTATCCGCCTTTTTACACATTTCTTCCTCCTATCGCGAACCCCCCAGTGATCGCTCTCATCGCCCAGTCCCCAATATCTACTGTCAGCGCTCACTTCCAACTTCTTTGCTCCTCTCGCCCACTTCTAAGTTTTCTCTTCCTGGGCGGGATTTCTCTAATCCCGCCCCCTTCTTTTATCCGCCTTTTTACACATTTCTTGCTCAGAAACACACTTGAACACGCAATTTGAACACAGTTGAACACGCAATTTGAACACAGTTGAACACGCAATTTGAACACAGTTGAACATGCAATTTGAACACAGTTGAACACGCAATTTGAACACAGTTGAACACGCCATTTGAACACAGTTGAACACGCAATTTGAACACAGTTGAACACGTGATTTGAACACACTTGAACACGCAATTTGAACACAGTTGAACACGCAATTTGAAAACAGTTGAACACGCAATTTGAACACAGTTGAACACGCCATTTGAAAACAGTTGAACACGCAATTTGAACACAGTTGAACACGCAATTTGAACACAGTTGAACACGCAATTTGAACACAGTTGAACACGCAATTTGAACACAGTTGAACACGTGATTTGAACACACTTGAACACGCAATTTGAACACAGTTGAACACGCAATTTGAACACAGTTGAACACGTGATTTGAACACAGTTGAACACGCAATTTGAACACAGTTGAACACGCAATTTGAACACAGTTGAACACGCAATTTGAACACAGTTGAACACGCAATTTGAACACAGTTGAACACGTGATTTGAACACACTTGAACACGCAATTTGAACACAGTTGAAAACGCCATTTGAAAACAGTTGAACACGCAATTTGAACACAGTTGAACACGTGATTTGAAAACAGTTGAACACGCAATTTGAACACAGTTGAACACGCAATTTGAACACAGTTGAACACGCCATTTGAAAACAGTTGAACACGCAATTTGAACACAGTTGAACACGTGATTTGAACACACTTGAACACGCAATTTGAACACAGTTGAACACGCAATTTGAACACAGTTGAACACGCAATTTGAACACAGTTGAACACGCAATTTGAACACAGTTGAACACGCCATTTGAAAACAGTTGAACACGCAATTTGAACACAGTTGAACACGCAATTTGAACACAGTTGAACACGCAATTTGAACACAGTTGAACACGCAATTTGAACACAGTTGAACACGTGATTTGAACACACTTGAACACGCAATTTGAACACAGTTGAAAACGCCATTTGAAAACAGTTGAACACGCAATTTGAACACAGTTGAACACGCAATTTGAACACAGTTGAACACGTGATTTGAACACACTTGAACACGCAATTTGAACACAGTTGAACACGCAATTTGAACACAGTTGAACACGCAATTTGAAAACAGTTGAACACGCAATTTGAACACAGTTGAACACGCAATTTGAACACAGTTGAACACGCAATTTGAAAACAGTTGAACACGTGATTTGAACACAGTTGAACACGCCATTTGAACACAGTTGAACACGCAATTTGAACACAGTTGAACACGCAATTTGAACACAGTTGAAAACGCCATTTGAACACAGTTGAACACGCAATTTGAACACAGTTGAACACGTGATTTGAACACAGTTGAACACGCAATTTGAACACAGTTGAACACGCAATTTGAACACAGTTGAACACGCAATTTGAACACAGTTGAACACGCAATTTGAACACAGTTGAACACGTGATTTGAACACAGTTGAACACGCAATTTGAACACAGTTGAACACGTGATTTGAACACAGTTGAACACGCAATTTGAACACAGTTGAACACGCCATTTGAACACAAGCCGTCCTAAGAGGCGTTTTCGCACAGCGCAGGCACAGCGCGGGCACAGCGCGGGCACAGCGCGGGCACAGCGCACGGTGCGCCCCCATAGAGCCAACATTTCAGGAACCGTTTTCGGTTTCCTTTTCCACAACAACCGAACCCCTTCTGCCCCCGACCGCACAAACAAGATCACACCGCCGGAGTGGGCGGAGCCTGTGTCAAATGCCAACGCACCAAGAGACCGCGGCGCCGCCCCCAACACACCACACGAGCGCCGGCGGGGCACCTGCATTGCACAGGGCACGACGGGGCCTTACCTGCGGTCGTATATCGAACTCCGCAAAATTGACGGACCCGACGACGTGGATCACCCCCTGCAGACGTGTGGAAGGCGGGTGGAAGGCACGAGCGTGAAGCGCTGAGGCGCGCCACCACGATGACCGTGGGCCGCCCGTCCTGTGGCAGGGTAGAGTGACAGGGGGCGACGTACCGACATTGCCAGTGTCACCGTCACGACACGCCGTCACTCTGGACTGTCTGTACAGGGCGGCAAGAAAATTGCTTTTGGGGGGGGGGGTGACACGGAGGCCCATTTTCCCAACCCTCAGCCCCCCTCCTTGGCCGCCGTGACGGGAGGGGGGGTTCACGGCGGGGGTGCCCGACCTGCCGTGCCGGGGGGGGGGGGGCCAACATCTATGGCTCAAAATGATACCCACGTCGCGCTGATCATTTTGACTGCTCAAATGTGGGGGGGGGGGATTATTGGTGGAAAAAACTTTTCGGGCCAAAATTTGTGTTCCTGCGCCTTCGGCACCAACATCCGCTCTTACGCAAGACAAAGGGCCCGACATGGAACCCTATTTCTCCAACCCCCCCCCCCCTCCTTCGGCGGGTGTCCATGTCAGCCCCCCCCCCCCCCCCGCAGAGCAATTTTCAGGTCGCCCAGTCACACTCCGTGGTGCCCCCGTGTGCCGTCACTCTGTGCTGTCGGTCTGTGCCAGTCAGGGGGTTTGGGGGGGCTACGGAGGCCCATTTGCCCAACCCCCCACCCCTCCTTGTCCGCCGTGCCGGGAGGGGGGTGTTCGGGGCGCCCTACCTGCCGTGCCAAGATGGGGCGGGGGGGGAGGGGGGATATCTATGGCTCAAAGGGATACCCACGTGGCGCTGATCATTTTGACTACACTTATGTCGAGGGAAATTCTTCGGTGGAAAAAACTTGTTCGGGCCAAAATTTGTGTTGCGGCGCCTTCGGTGCCCACATCCACTGTTACACAAAACAAAGGGCTCGGGACGGAAGCCCATTTCTCCAATGCTCCTTCGGCGGGGGTCCGTCCCCCCCTCCTCCTCCCCTGGAGCGATTTTCAGGTCGCCCTCATGCCATGCAGTGCCACCGCTGTACTGCAACTGCCCCCATACTGTAGCGTCCCCAGACCGCAGTGTGTTGAGCGGGGGAGATTGAATAAGCCACGAAGCAGGGGAAGTAGCAGCTGTAGGGACAAGTGTACTCGCCCCCCCCCCCCCCTGGAGTAGTGCCCACAGCATTCAGACTACACGGTGTCCGCCTACACAGCTGCCAACAGTTCGGGTTCAATTCCTCCCATGTCACCTTAGCCAAAGCCTCCCGCAGTCTGTAGTATGGCTCTGTACTGTGACTCTGTACTGTGACTCGTTATACAGCCCAAACACCATCCAGAGCCCCCCCCCCAAGGGATGAATTGGAAGAGCGGGGAGGTACCCCCCTCCCCCTCCAGGGCGCCCAGCCTATGCCCAGCCACTCTCCCCCTGACGGCAACTGCCAGCTTCAATGGCATTTGTAACCGACAGTAACCGCTTTGGCAACCCCCTCCAACCGCCTGCCTAACCGCCTCTGGGGTTGCCTCTGAGGTCCCGTCCCTTCTAATGCATCCCTGCGCCCCCCCCCCCCATGCGCATTGCATCGGGTGCTGCAAGCGAGCGAAAGAAAGAAAAGAAGAGGAATCGCAATGGGCCACTGTACACCGTAACCAAATCTCTACATTCGTGTCCATGAACCCGACCGCCGCAGCCCCTGACAAACCTCTGGGACGTCATCCACTCTGTTGCCCACCAGCGGCTCAACACAGCCCGGAGGCCGCACGTGCGTGTCCAGCGTCTGCCATTCCTCGTCCCGCGGGTTGTACTGCACTGCAACCCCCTTGTACCTGTGGTTGGTGGGTGTGGTACGATGCTGCAAGGGTCGAAAACGCGGCAGATTGAAGGGGGAGTGCTGGCGTGTGTTGCAGGAGGTGCGTGCTGGCTCGGCGCACGGTGTTGGTTTCTGTGGTTGCTATTGGACAATCGATTGCATGTCCCTTGACAGGATAGCGATGTGACGTGCGTCTCCATCCGGATTCTACACAGTCTTGGTGTAATATCGTGACCAATTAAGCCCAATGATGTGTGGTTCGGCAGTTTTCTGCGTGACTTTTCAAGGGTGAGGGCACGGCAAAATACACAATGAATTCTTGTGTAATCCGAGAATTTGCACCATTCACATGAGCGACTTTCGATGGTGACAGGGTTCATGCCGGCATGACTCAGTGTAAAGAATGATCAACGGTTGGAGGATGGGCAGGAGAGTGGGTGAGGGATTCCATGCAGCTTGACACGCTGTCTGGTAAGCAGAACTGGTCAGCTTTGATATTGAAGCCACCAGGTGACCGCAGAGGCTGGAAGACCATTGGCCAACCAGCATCTGCAAGCAGCCCCCCCCCCACTTTGTATAAGCTACGCCAATGTACACAATTATTACGGTCCCTACGCCTGCTGTAGCTTGGACAAGGGCGCGGCTTGCGCGCAACACATACGACTGCCGACACACACGTGCGCAGGCCACATGTAATGACATTGGCAATTCAGGACCTATGGAATGCATCAGACTAGAAAAAAAAATTCCTTGCGCACCAGCAGGGGGCCACGTGTGCTGAAATTGGCAAATGTGACGACAAACCCATGTCTTATGTGGCCGCACTACATTTCGTACGTAATTAAATTACGTACAAAATCATTACGGTCCCTACGCCTACTGTAGCTTGGACAAGGGCGTAGTTTATACAGGGGGGGGGGGGGCACATACATGACCACAGCGCTCTCCCCGGATGTAGCACAAGGCACAGCTCCTTTCCTTTTTGGCCAATACTCTGTCCCTGTGCTTCAGGCTCTACTCTACTCCAGCCATCTTTGGGAATGATGTAGCCTTGCCAAATCTGCTTTCTTAGGGCTACAAGCAGCCGCCTTTCACAACAAAACGGCCAACACAATGGCCAGACGAAGGAGAAGACACAGCACAGGCAGCGACCGCCAACCCCACGATATGTCCGAGAAATGCCCGAAAAATGGCTCCAACTGATTCCGTCATATTTGAGGCTACACTCAGTCATCCCCCCCCCCCACTTTGTCTGGTTTGCACACCTCGGAATCGCCCTACTGTACGCCGAGACCCTGCCAAAGTGCCCAGTCCTGCCCTCTGAGCAAGTGCCTGGGCCTAAAGACCCAGGCCAAAATGGGTCCAAAGGGGGTCTAACGTGAATCAAAAGGAGTGTGTTGAAAGTGGTCTCAGACCACTATGCTCAAGGAGGTGTGTGCAGCCCTTCTGAGACTGTAATGACCCGTTTTGGCACTCCGAACTGCAAAAGCAATTGAAAATGGGCTTATTTCAGGACCGACATGGGGTCGACAATGGGCTCAATACCCGTTTTCCCAAACCTGAGCCCCCCTAATTTGAACGAAAAAATACGTTGTAGAGCTGAGAGACACACTAGCGGGGCCCAGAAGGTGTCGGGTTTGGACGTTTTGGGTTTCCGGCTGGCAAGATCAGGTGAGCTGGGGACTGCCGTCGTGGCCATGTCTGCATGTTAGAAGGGTCCCAGGAGCTGAAAGTTTGGGAGGAGCGTCCCCATGCCCTCAAAAACATAGGCACAAAGGTATTTTGTAGCAAGCCCTTGTGGTGGGCGAAGTGGGAGAGGCCGCACTCAAGACGGCTGTCATCGTGCACTGGTCCATGGGTGCCCCTCCGGAATGCTCTTGGCTCCACCCAGTCCACACCAACCAATCTTGAAATGTGGGACCTTGCACACGATCTGAGGGCCATGAGGGGTGCTGATCCCGAGAGATTGAATAGATGCCACCCGCATGCATCAACCAGCGTTCAAAATGTGAAGCACGAGGCTTCTTTGTTGTGAACTCGAGATGGGCAGGGCTTTAGGTGGAGCACAGCAGCAAAAAAAAAAAAGTCAACGAATTTTCAGGCAGGACCCTTACTTCGGGCACGTGTTGCAAGGCATACTTTCCCCGCTGCCTAATGATGCCCAAGGAGCGCAGAAGGAAATCCGGATGCGCCTTATAGTACTCATATTTCAAGACGGTCTCGAATTCCTCGTCCTCGACATCCATGTAATACGCACCAACATGCTCATTGTCGTCTTCATGGACACTGCCGCGCCCGGGGAACGAGAGGCTGCCTAGCATTGTGGTGCTGAGCGCATGCTAAGCGCAAGCACCCTTAAAATGAGTGGGACGCACACTGCCCACTCAATCTGTCATTCTATGATTCACCTGCAGACATGGACACAGGACATGGACACAGTGACACGTACACCCTCCACAACACGCGCAAATTCAAGCCATCCAGCAAAATTGGAAAACAATTGTCTTCACATTGGATTTCCCTCAAACTGCCGCCCCTCTTCGTGCGTCAAATGAGTCGAGAGACTTCTTCTGCTCTCATGTTTATGGAATACCAGTTTTTGTTTGCAAGTTCTGCACACACACAGAGAAGTGGCACTTAGTCTACATAATTAGGAATCATCGGCGAGCCGTCGAGATGCCATCACCACCACATGAAGAATATACCCAAAGGGGGAATGTTTGCCCGGCGCACGCCCTGCGCGCTACTTTTCTATTAACTCCCGACTTCAGCCCCAGATTTACCCTCTCATGGAGAAGTCCCCCAGGTAGACCACGTTGCACTGCACACCTTCCCTACAAAGCACGTTGCATAGTAAAGCAATAGCTGTGAACAACTCCAAATGTCATTTGTATTGTACTTAACAAACAACATTTGTCCCACAAGTGTGGGTGTCAATACATTCAGTACAATAGTGCTCCTTACACTCATCACAAACTGCGACGGTGGAGCACTTCTGGCAACACAACACACACACTTCTGCCTCATCTGCCTCATCTTGCGTGGCGGCCGAGTTGCTTTGGTCAGTCCAAACATGAGGCGGGAAATGCTCCCATGAGGGGGATCAATGGTCGGTATCGATCGACTGAATGTCCCCGCCATAGACACTTTCAGCCATTAGTCCATAGGTTTTCCAATCGGGTGCATGTGTCCCCATCTTGGTTGGGGTGCTCCACTACCCTATGTACAAGTAAATGTACAGCGTTCAGACGTGGCGCATAGTGAAGCCACTGCGGTCCGCAGGGGGGTGACGGGCTTGCCTCCGAATGCAAAATTGTATAAAATGCAACAAAATACGGACTGACTGGTGCAACTCATTGGGGCCGCCACGCCAGATGTTCCTAACCAAACCCCAATGCCACAACCGAGCAAACGGCTGCTCAATGTGTGCCCTATACCACCCGTGCACGTCTTTGTAACATTGTTGGCGGGCTGTCAAAGTGCCATTCTTTCTTCCGATGAATGGCACAATGAGAGTCCTAACCCCAACTCAAGGGGCCACGTAACAAAGCGTGGATTGAGAGTGTCCCTAACCCCAACTCAAGGGGCCACGCAACAAAGAGTGGATTGAGAGTGCCCCTAACCCCAACTCAAGGGGCCACGCAACAAAGCGTGGATTGCGAGTGTCCCTAACCCCAACTCAAGGGGCCACGTAACAAAGCGTGGATTGAGAGTGTCCCTAACCCCAACCCAAGGGGCCACGCAACAAAGCGTGGATTGAGAGTCCCTAACCCCAACTCAAGGGGCCACGCATGAAAGCGTGGATTGCGAGTCCCTAGCCCCAACTCAAGGGGCCACGCATGAAAGCGTGGATTGAGTGTCCCTAACCCCAACTCAAGGGGCCACGTAACAAAGCGTGGATTGAGAGTGTCCCTAACCCCAACTCAAGGGGCCACGTAACAAAGCCTGGATTGAGAGTGTCCCTAACCCCAACTCAAGGGGCCACGCAACAAAGCGTGGATTGAGAGTCCCTAGCCCCAACTCAAGGGGCCACGCATGAAAGCGTGGATTGCGAGTCCCTAGCCCCAACTCAAGGGGCCACGCATGAAAGCGTGGATTGAGAGTCCCTAACCCCAACTCAAGGGGCCACGCAACAAAGCATGGATTGCGAGTGTCCCTAACCCCAACTCAAGGGGCCACGCAACAAAGCGTGGATTGAGAGTCCCTAGCCCCAACTCAAGGGGCCACGCAACAAAGCGTGGATTGAGAGTCCCTAGCCCCAACTCAAGGGGCCACGCATGAAAGCGTGGATTGAGAGTCCCTAGCCCCAACTCAAGGGGCCACGCATGAAAGCGTGGATTGAGAGTCCCTAGCCCCAACTCAAGGGGCCACGCAACAAAGCGTGGATTGAGAGTGCCCCTAACCCCAACTCAAGGGGCCACGTAACAAAGCGTGGATTGAGAGTCCCTAACCCCAACTCAAGGGGCCACGCAACAAAGCGTGGATTGAGAGTCCCTAGCCCCAACTCAAGGGGCCACGCATGAAAGCGTGGATTGAGAGTCCCTAGCCCCAACTCAAGGGGCCACGCAACAAAGCATGGATTGCGAGTCCCTGACCCCAACTCAAGGGGCCACGCAACAAAGCGTGGATTGAGAGTCCCTAACCCCAACTCAAGGGCCACGCAACAAAGCGTGGATTCAGAGATTGTCCCGGTTTCCTCAATAGCACCGGAAGGTTGGGGCCCAAAAGAGGGCGGAAATGCTACGTCACCCCTGCAGTCTCGGGGTCCCCAACAAAGGGGACAAAATCAGAAGTCAAAACCTGCGCTAGGGGTCACAATGATGCCCCTAGTATCTCAAAGTATGGGTCTCTAGTACAGCCAGATGCCCAAATAGCTGCACTGCGCTAAGTGCGCCCCCTTAGTGCACCCCCTAAAAGGCCACCGGTGGGGCACGGGTCAAAAAAGATGCCCGGCGCGCTAACGCTCCCCCAAACGTCCGTCGGGAACAACTTTATTCAGATCGACATGTCATGGGGCGTTGCTTAAACCCCACTGACAAGAGGTTCACCACACACACTATGATGTGTTTCATTGCGGTTTCACGGTTATGTGCAGTGATCATATTGCGGAATTTACTACTGTCTGGCCATGCACAGTATGATGCTCACAGGCACTACCACTTTTTCAGGTGCCATGATGGAGTCACTGTTGTTGTTTGTTTGTCTGGCACTCGAGAGAAACTTGGTACACAACGTCAGACCTGATCAAAGCTGCTTCATGATACAACGTGGAGAATTGGCGCATACCGGTGGTTAAGGGGAGCTACCTGGCACCCAAACTTGCAGCAGGCACTGCCATACCAAAAAGGAGCCTTAGCAGAGCAAACAGCATGTACACTAGCAGGACCAAATAAAGATACTGGGATTGGCACAAAACCTTGCAATGTTGCGAGCACAATTGTGGCACAATGTTTAAATGACATGCAATACAGGACATCAATGTTTACGCACACAGCACACACAGCACAGCACAGCCATTTCAGACTGATTGGTTGCCTCCTGGGGACTATGGCCGTTGAAAACTCCTTCTTTGAGCCCAGTAGATTTCCGAGATTCTACAAAGCATCTTGGGCACAGAGCACTCCTTAGCGTTCTAGGACTCTGCCAAACATAATCAATGGCAAATAAGAGTATCTTTTTTCGGCACACCAAATTCAAAGTGAGCTCTCAGGCAACAGCCTGGATCACAGAGTAGCGGATATATTAACAAGGGTCCCACGTGTGCAAAGCACTGGGTGCCAGACGGAACTGACGGATCTTCTCTGATCACTACTTGCTTAGTCTACCCTTTGCATATCTCTCGGGGACATTCAGAACCTGCCAACTTTGTGGGTTTTGGCACTTTTCGGTAGTTTCTGCAACTTTTGCTGCCGCGTGCAAACATGTCGTCACCTGGGGGGGGGGGGGGTATGTGTATACTTTTTGAAATCTGCAAGAAAACGCCATTTCAGAAATGTATGGGTTTGGGGGGGAGGGGTTGTCATTTTTCAGCGCAGCACAACACATGGGACGGTGCACACAGCACTGCACCGTTTATCCATTTTTATTCAGAATCACTGTCACTGTCAGCATTGCTTTTTTCAGGCAGGGCGGGGACCCCATTAGGGCAGACATCCCCCTGTTTGTGGACAGGGACATATTTCTTCAACTTTTGCCAATCTTGCAACCTCCGTGCTTTCACTGGCACCCAACCCTCGTTAAGGGGCATGGCCCACAGGCCATCGGTTGTGAGGTCCACGTTTCGTTGTTTGATCAACCCCACCTTGCACCAGGGAATCGCCTCACTGTATCCTGATTTCAGCCATTTCAGCCATTTCAGCCACTGTGCACCCCCAGAGCGAGCCCTTTTGCGCGCCAAAGGCTTCTGTGGTGCGTCCGGGGAAGCAACAGCCCGTGGTGTAAATTTGTATGAGGACATGGCAGCTGCCTGTTAACAAAAAGAGGCAGCAAGCAACACATGCACCGTCCAAAACAGACGAAAATCTCAGACATTTCGTCAGTCCAGCAAGCAGACCTGGGGTGTTCCAAACAGCCCTTTTCAAGGGCTTTCCGGATATACCCCACATACCCCTACCTCCGGAACACTCAGTTGGCAAAAATGAGGCAACAAGGTCGCCAACCCGCGAAAACCCACAAAGTTGGAAGGAATCCCGTTGTCCCCGAGAAATATGCAACCTATGAGTGCCATGCCTTGCGGCAGGTATTGAAGAAACTCATGTTCATATGAGGTTTTGCAGCAGTTCTTTGCTTCTACCTTCAAATTTTTCCATTGTGATGCTCGAAAATTCGTCAGCTGCCTTACCTGTGGTCCATCTACTCCAGCCTGCTCCTTTTCTGAGGCAGTGTCTCCTCCGACGAGGTCAACGCGTCCCTTGCAGTTCCCGCTTCGAAATCCCGTACAGTGTCCCCATACAGTAGCGCCACAGCCCACCCATGCGTACCTCGTTCCATAATCATTGGTAGGTGCAGTAGAGTACAAGTGCCCTTGTTTTTTACCATTCCATTGTTGCCATTCTGACCCACTCTTCCCATGCTGGTTGCAGGGGCATGGGGTTATCGATGCTGTATTGGCGAATGTGCAGTCTTCCTTTCCAACGCCACGAAGGCATCTGGAGGCAGATTGCTGTCAATTGGATGTACTCGATCCACCTAAGCCATCTGTCCACATGTTGCAGCCACTTGCATGCGTTCAACATGGCGACTCCTGTCTTACAACACATCCCTATGAGATGCCGTGCATCTGCTTGTACTAGTGCTATGGCTTCCCTCATAACTCGTTGTGCCCCCATTGCGTGTGCACCCGTGGAACAAACAGGACACTCCACTTTGGTTCTTCTGCAGAGCAGAGCAGAAGTGCGCGAAGAATGCTGGCCCCTGTGACCCCTGCAGGTATAGCATTCGGTCCCTGTGATATTTGCCGGCTTTGGGG
The DNA here is from genome assembly GCA_964036045.1 of Eutreptiella sp. 'Long Island Sound 2002'. Classification (NCBI taxonomy): domain Eukaryota; phylum Euglenozoa; class Euglenophyceae; order Eutreptiales; family Eutreptiaceae; genus Eutreptiella; species Eutreptiella sp. 'Long Island Sound 2002'. The sequence goes on along the minus strand of OZ038382.1, from coordinate 57,320,360 downwards.
GGGGTGGGGGGTCATAGCAGAATCTGGCGTCGTTGGTTGGCGAGGCACTGTTGTATGTTTTGGATTCCTTGTGCCTTATTGTATGCTTCATGGTTTCAACAAACGTCTTTGCAGTCCCATTAAATCTGTGGAAGGGTGCTTGTCGCAATCATGTGGCTAGTGTGAATTACGTGGCTTAGAGTAGTTACATAAATCAGACAATTGGCATAAGCAGAAAGATTATGTGAATTGTGTGACTTGTGTGCATCACATGATTCACATAATTCACAGAAATCGAATAATTATGTGATGTGTGATATACATGGCTTACAAAGGTCATACGATTCACATATTTTACAAATTTCAGATAATAAAGACAATGATATGAATAAGGTCATTTGTGTGAATTACATGGCCTGGACAGATCACAAAATTAGATAATTCACATAATTCAACTAATTATGTGAATTATGTGACGTGTGTGAGTTGCATGGCTCAGGGAAAGCACATAAATAGGATCGTTCATAAAAATCAAATAAGTATGTGAAATAGGTGACTTGTGTGATTCGCATAATTCACTTTCCCAAAATTTGCATAATTCAAAGAATTCACACAATTTCGATAAATGTGTGAATCGCGTAATTTGTGTGAATTACATCGCTTAGAGGTTACACAATTCCCAAAATTGGAATAACTCGGATAGTTATGTGGTTTATGTGAACTGTACGAAATACATGGCTTAGCGAAATCACCTAACTCACATAATTCACATAGTGGTGTGATTTATGTGACTTGTGTAAAATATATGCCAAACAGAGGACATATAATTCACACAAGTCACACAATTCACATAATCATGTGACTTCTGTGAATTACATGGCTTAGCGTAGTCACATGATTCGTATTATTCACACAGGTCACAGGTGAATCGTGTGGCTTGTGACCCCATTGAATGATAAATGGTGAATCTTGTGGTCTTACGGGAGTCACATAAATCAGGGATTTCACATAATTCAAATGATGATGTGAGTTATGCAACTTGTGTGAATTACATGGCTTAGAGGAATCATACGAATCAGACAATTGACACCCTTCAACTAATTATGTGAAAAATGTGGAGTGTATAAATTACATGGCTTAGATAATTCACATTATTCACATACTTCACACAATTGAAATATTTCACACAATTGAAATATTTCAAATCATTATGTGATTTTTGTGACTTGCAAAGAATCCACATAATTCACAAAAGCACGTAACAGCTTTTACGCGAGCAACAAAAGCTTGCTAGTGGCCCTTTGTGCTGTGTGGAACAACGTGACATGCTGCAGTTCAACTCACATGTAAGCAACTCTATCCACAGCAAACTTCATGTCTCACAGCCGCACGTTTCACTTTGCACAGGTGCAACAAAGTCAGGCCTGTATCTTTCAGATTGTAGATTGTGCACGCACTTTGCCATTGAGTTGCAGCCACACTGCAGAGACGAAACAGTGTCAGCTCGTGTGATAACAAAAACACCTAAACCACCCGATCTGGCGGGCACTAAAAATGTTAAGCAATACTGACGTCACCAATCAGTCACACAGTGCCTTGGATGAAGTACATGGCTTCGGGTCACCAGCCATTTGCCTAGCGAAGGGCGGGGGGCATGAAGCAACGGATACACGGCTCGCATATACCCCCACATCACAGGTACATGGTCAGAACTCTCTCGTAGTGCAGTGTTTTGCCTTGCTGCACTGCAGCGCAAACCAGACCAGTGCCAAATATTGCCTTGGGTTCACCAGACGACGCGAGGTGGCTATTGGATGTTTCCTGGGCTGTCTGGGTCAGCTCTCACCGTCCCATTGGTGCAGGTTAGGCATGAGCCATGCTCCCGGGGCTTTATCCGCGCTACCCCACGGTGATTGGTATAGCCGCCCTAATCACTGGTCCCTGTCCCCTTTTGCTTTGTAACAGAGCGTCTGCATTCCGGACTTACATTCCCTGTGCGTGACGCCCAAATCTTTCAAATCATGCTCAAACTGCGAGGTTCAACAATGATGCGACGAAACCATGTGTTCTTTTGTCCGAGTGCCCTGTCGCCGGGCTTCAGGAACTGGGTTGAGATGACACGCAACATGCAACAAGAGGGAGTGGGGCTCGTGCTCCTACCGCGTCCCGCATCCCTGGTCCGTTCTCCCGTGCTTCCCTGTGTGCGTGTGTGTGTGCCGAGGGAGGGGGTTCGGATCACTTTGCATTCGAAGGAGAATGGCCTAGTGGCTGAACCAAACCATCAGCCAGAGCATTGGCCCGAAGTGCGAAGGACTTGCTCTACACTGTGTCGCGGGTGGCCTCGATAAGCCGGAAAAAGCCTCCACCCACCGGATCGCTGCGCAAGATCTTGAACCCAGCGGCCCGCACCAGGGCCTCGACGTCCTGATTGTACCTGCATCCCTTGCCCCCGGCAGCAGCAGCAGCGTCGGCAGTGAGGTCCTGGTATGCGGCCACAAAAGCGTTGGGGCTGCGGCTGTTCTCCAGCAGCAGCAAAGAAGCGCCGGGGGCACACACGCGGTGCATCTCCTTCAACGCCTTCAGGGGCTCCTCAAACACGCACAGAGAAAACGTGTCGACGACGGAGTCAAACGTCTCGTTCTCGAAAGCGAGGGCCCCCACGTCCATCGGCTTCAAAGTCACGTGAGCCGCTCCACCCAATCGCAGTGCTTTCTGTTTCTGGGCCGCCTCCCGCAACATCCCGGGGCTCAGATCAATGCCTGTGAACTGGGTGACCTGTTCCCACGGATACAGCGGCAGGTTCAACCCAGTCCCAACCCCCACCTCCAGCACACGTCCCCGCACGCCTGCCAGCAGCCGCCTTCGGGCTTCCACCAAGCCCAGTGCGTCAGCCACCGGGCCCCCATCCAGAGCATCGTAGCCGGCGGCGAAACTGTCGTAGTCCCGCTGGAGATCCTGGGCCATTGCAGCTGGACCCAACCCCCACGCATGGCCCAGGGCCAGAGGGCTCAGCAACAGGAGATCACGCCTTGGGACAGCGGATTGCGCTTGAGGACCCATAGCCGTCTGTGTAGGGACTTGTGGCCTCCGCGAATTGCACCTCAATCTCCACCCCATGGCCACACTAAGGAACACCATCGCCGATAGTGCCTTGAACGGATACCAACCATCAACTTTCGCAACGTGCTCCTCCCGTTGCACCATGTTGCTTGGGTCTTTGCCCAACCTCAAAGAAGACTCTCCATCCAAGCCGGGCATTGTGTTGAGAGGTGTTTGATGATGGCATTTGACGACCGAACACCAATGCACGTTCCGTGTTGGTATCGGCCGATTGAGCTGTGGGATGGTGGGGCTTTGCAATGTCAACCAATTGTGCGTAGTGGACATTGACGAGCTAGAAGATCCGGCTGCCACCAACACTACGAAGGCCACTGCAACAGTTGGCAACCATATGGCCCAGCGGCATGAGACACGTTCACGCATCGAAGAAAACAGACACTTCAAAGTGACATAACATTTCAAAGAATTCTGTCCCCAACGCCTTTGCCAAACCACTCTTTGCAAATTAGGGAGCATGCTGCCTTTAAAAGTAGGCTTGTCAAACGAAGAATTAATGTGCTCACGCTGAGCATTTGGGGCAGACTTCCCACAAGGACACTTAAGTGGTGCCAGAAAAAAAGCCTTACTTAGATTTGCCTGCCCAACCCACCCACACACCCCAACAGCCTATGCCACTGGGGGGGGGTGCGGATACCCGAAATCCACCAACAACCTCTACACACCCACCCACCCTACCTGGTACCCCCTGTACGGAGACATGTGGTGTGCTGGTCACAAAGAGCAAGCACACATCAGCACAAGAAAATCTTCGTCAGTGGTACCATAGGCGCCTTTCGGCTCTGCAGTGACAAACGACCGAATCAGTTGTGTACCTACAGAGAACATAATGTCAAGCTGACACCATGCCTCTTTCACTTGAGTTCAGCACTGCAGGTACCATGACTAAGACTCCTTAACCCTGCAAAGTCCACAGTGGTAATATTGCAGCCGCCAAACAAACTTGACAATCCAAATCAAACAACAATAATGCACTGCTGAAACCTCTGATCCTGAACCCCTCCCCCTTCCCGTGAGGTAGATCCCACCTGAAGCAAATGAGTGGAGGTCACATAAATCAGGTCATTCATATAATTCAACTAATGATGTGAATTATGTGACTTGTGTGAAATACATGGTTTGACAAGTCACATAGTTCACATAATTTATACATTTTGCGAATTCTGTGATTTGTGTGAAATACATGGCTCACAGAAGTCACATGATTCACATAATTCCCATGATTCATTCATACTTCATAATTGTGTGGATGATGTGAGTTATGTGAATTACACGGCTGAGAGAGGTCACATACATCAGATATGTTTACATAATTCAAATAATGAAGTGAATTATGTGAATTACATGGCTACCACCCAGCTTCCACCAAGCGCGTCTGTGGAGGTGCCGGCTGAGCAGCAGGACTCCTCAGATGCCCTCAAATGACCAATACTTGCAGGCTGTTGGGGTGGTCAGAAACAGCCCCATTGCACTCACAGGTTAGGTGCTTTTGCATTCCCATGATAACTCTGACTCCCGGCCCCATTCTGCCAACCCATGCGCCACTCCCAGTCCATATTCACAAAGAATAGGCGGTCTTTGTTGCCTACACCTTGAAGCACCAGCTTGAAGGCATCGTAAAGCGCCATGAGAGCGCTGGGCTTCAGACTGCCAGGCAGCCATGTCTTGGTCAAGTCTTTTCTTAGCAAAGGGGGACAGGCACGCACCACTTTTGGGCTGGGGGCACAACACGTGACCTGAAACCCAAGAGGCACCCACCCAACAACCACCCAAACCAGCATGCACCACCGAAAGCTTGAGTGAATGTTATCACAGGGGGCAAAATGGGTGCAGAAGTGTAAAACATTGGCACAAGCAGAAATGGAACCCATGCTCCTGTGGCTTACAGCCCACAACGACTGAGCTAGCCAACTTATTTATGCACATGATGGTAAAATAAGGAATAGAAAAAAAAATCATGAAACCAAAAATCGAATCATGGATGATCAGAAGCCAACCAACCCACTATTGCCCCCCACCCCACCCCAGCCCTTGTGAAAGGGGGCGGGGGGGGGGGGGGCATCAGAGGGGGCATGTTTGCCTCCTGCGTGCCCGGCGCATGCCCGGCGCGCTACCTTTGTATTAAGTATCCTTTCTCTAGCCCCAAGTTTATCCTCACCTTGGGAAGTCCCTCAAGTAGACCCCACTAGACCGCAAACCTTCCCTGCAAGGCACCTTGCATAAGCCAAAATATGAGAATTCAACAACACAAAATGTCACTCCCACCACTTCCAACCACCACCCTTTCCATCGTCATAAACTGGGTGTAAAGGATGGGCCACATTCTTAGACACGGCGAGAAGGTTCTCCAGATTGTTTGCTGAGGGGGGGCAAAAACAGGCACGGATGGGGATGGTAAAAAAAAAAAAGGGAACCCAGCGCGTGCGCGGCGCACTAATACTCCCCCAGAAGGAGGCACCCAACATTTCAAAAAAACAGGCGCCCTTCCCCTCCGCTGTAGGGTGTGTGCTGCACTAAGAAAAGGCCTGGTCTTGTCGGGCACATATCGATGTACAGGAAATACATCTTTGGCGCATAATGATAATTGCTATCGTGGGACTCGAACAGTTTCAAGCAGCAAACCTTAAAGAAATGTATCCCTGGTTCGATGGCTCTTCCGTTTGCAACTTGAAATTCCTTAATTCTAAGAGGGGTGTCCTTGTTCCTTTATGGTCGTTTTGTCTCCTTGGCAACAAATTCTACAGTGCACATCAAAAGACAAAAACCCAGAAAAACCTTGCTAAAGGCAGTTGCAGGCACCCCTAGGGAACCACCACGTTTGTGTCATTTTCCCAATTTAATCACAGGGGACCCTACTTACCGCACACTTATTCTTTTGACACCTGGTGCTTGTACTTGGTGGTATTTCAAAAAAGGCAATTGAAGAAGGCGTTGGGCAAAAGGTGCGTCAAGGTGCGTCACAAAATGATAAAGAGCATTGTTACTGCTGGTAAATGGTGCCATCCTCAAAGACCATATACATGGGAGAAGAAAAGAAAATCGTCAAAGAGTCTCCAATGTGGGTACTTCCTGAAGGGTTCTTTTGCACCCCAAAGTGGATCGCAGTTTTGGGGTACACCCCCTACATGCCTTGAAACAGCATTGACGAGTTTATGATTTACGAAACACAAAAGGGTCCGGGGGGCGGCCGGAGGGGCGGGACTGGGTCGCACTGATCATTTTGAGTCATCTGTGTTGAGGGTACAAGTTTTTTTGTAAAAAAAATCTTTATCCCCAACTTGGGGGGCCACCAGCAGCTGAGCTGGGGGTTGAGGTTGTGGCAGGAGGGGTCCGAAATTTTCCATGTTTTTACTCTACAGGTGACTTCTCCGTCAAAATCTGATCATTTTGAGAAGACACAACTGGGGGGAAAAGATGTTGTTACCCACTTTTGGGCCGCAAAATTTTTCCTTCAGCGCGTTTGGCGCCTTAGATTTGAGCCATTTCGTAAATCGCAAATTGTCAATTCTGATTCCCCACCCCCCCCCACCCACCCCACCCCCCATCAAAATATCTGCACAATTATCATTTCCATCCCTGCTTGGGAGGGTCGAAAATGGCTAGGGGAAAATGATCTCGCTCTCCATACACTGCAAGAATGCTTGTAGGAGAGTCGTGCTTACAGCCGGCAGTGACTAAACTGATAAAAGGGTGCATCAAAAAAATAACCCCAGATACTGTGCGCACCGCGCATAGCACCATGTGCACGTTTCTCTCTTTGAACATACAAAAGTAGGGCATTTGACCAGACACATCAATGAACCAGCAACCAGCCCTTGACGAGCAGCTTAAGACACAATTCCATTGCACGTGTCCTTCCCTTGTTTGCAGGCCATTAGTATAGGCGCTCTCCACCATTTCATCCACCGTATATATATAGGAATGATCCAGTTGTGCAACAAAGTGTACAACAGCCACGGCCAGGGCCACGGCGTCCACGCTGCAGGATGCAGAGGTTGAATGCCAAACTGTGCCCTATCGCGCACAAGGCAGTAGAGCAACAAAGCCAGAACAGAAAGCTGTTCAGTGACATGGTCATAGACGCCTTTCATTGTGACAGAAGAGGTACGCTCTAAGTTTCGTTTAAAGGGCTCGTTCAAATGTCTCAACCTCAAAACCCCCTCCACAATGTCTGGCACATCAATGAGGGACTCGTTCCGAATCCCACTGCCCCCCCCTCCCCCCCACGCCCTGGCACACTTTCAACTCAACCAACAAGCAGGTGATACACGAGACATGGCAGTGGACACCAGTGTACTTCCTACGTCGTAGATTGTCGCTGTGCATTGTGACTTTCTCGCCGTCATTCCTGAGGCAGGCCTCCACGAATCACAGCCAAGTGTCTTGGACGACATACCCTCGGCCACAACCCCTGCCCCAACCCGCCCCACCCCTCACACTCACTCACATTGGCCCCGTCCGTTTGGGAACCAACGCTCTGACGTGTGTTGTTTCACTCATACGCTACTCCAGCCCAGACACCCTCCGGGACCGGCTGCATCACAGCGTAAAGGCACAAGGTGCCCTCTGCAGCGGACGTCCTTCTCTCGACCTGGGGCCTGTATGACAGGCAGCCCGCGCACCTCAGACTTTGTAGTGAAGTGCATCGTCAGAAAAAGAAAAACAAGAGGGCTACTGTACTCGCCAGCCCGCCGCAGCTGAGGCAGGCTTTGTAGACTAAACGCCAACCGCTGGTCCGTTGCTGCAAAGTGCGGCTAGTCGGCCCCAACCTGGACGGCACTTGAAGGGCAACCAACACCGGTTTGGGGGTAACCGACGGTAGTGGAAGAGTAACCGACGGAGGTCGGAGGTAACCGACGGCGGTTGGAGGGTAATCGACAGCTTTGGGAGGTCAACAGTTTTTTTGACAAACAAAAAAACGTTGTCTGCTCAAAAATAAATAAGAGCGCGGCAGGGAAGGAGGATTGAAGAGGAACATCGCGTAGTGCAGGGCACTGGCCGTTCTGCTGAGGGCTGCCACGGCTATGGCCTCGTCGATTGGCGGTGGTTTTCCGGGAGCAGGTCTCCGGTCGTGCCGCACCGTTGGCCAGTCCGCACACGGGACCACCACCACAACCGGCAGCCTCCAAAGCACCAGAGCGTTTGCGAGCACCTTCCCTGAGGCGAGGGCTCCGGCATTAGTGCGTGCGGCACAATCGCTGCCCAACCGGCGAGACGTACACACGGACAGTGGGCGGCCCAATGGTCGATGCAATACCGCAATATCCCAATCAATGAGATTGGGAACGATCGTGCGGTCACGAGTCCAGCGCGTAGCCCAACTGCACTAAGTCGGGGGTCCCTTGCGTAAGGGACGTGGGGAGGTGGGGGGCAAGCCCAGAGCTCCACTTTGGGGCGGGGGGGCAGGGGGGAGCCCCCTCCCCCCCCCCAAAGTGGTCTTGAAGAATAGAAGGGCGATGTGCGTGCCAGCCCAGAAATGCATTCACTCCAGAACCACCAGAACCACCAGGTACCGTGTTGCGCAATGGGCGTTCCAGGCCTTTTTCCAAGATGCCTTCTTGGCTGCGCGGTGAAGCGCAACCAGAGGACAGGGAATGGGGGGCCTTGGCAGCATACACAGGGTACAGGGAACCACACCACTGATGCTGTGGAAAATCGCACCAAAGGCACAGAGGAAATTTTAGCCCAATCACTTAAGGGGGGGTGGGTCCCGAAGGGGGGGGGGGGGGCGTCTGGGACACCCCCCACCCACTGCCACTGGGTTGTGAGGTGGAGCTCTGGGCAAGACAGTTGCAAAAACAACACCCGCGTCTGCAATCGGCCGTGACGTGTATTGATCACGTCCTATTGAGAAGTGCTTTGATGTGCATCGGGGGGCCAAGAATGTACATAACTCGCGTGGCTGCCGGCAGCAAGGTCATGCACGTTGCGTATCAGACCGCGTTGACTTGCCAACAACATGGACGGAGGTCCCCTGGGTCAGGGGGGACCGGTGAAGGGGCAGAAGCGATGGTGACCGGGTGCACAATGAAACGTTGTCGGCCACTGTGCCCCTCTCCAATTCGCAGGCACCAAGGCCTTGGTCGAATCCGGGTCAATGGAATGATTCTGCACAGCGAAACACAATCTGTAGGCGTGGGTGACAGTGCGGGTTTACCAAAGGGGGGGGGGGGTGGCTCCCCCCTCCGATGGTTGTCGGCCGCTCTAATACATCCCTGCCATATTGCAGTTGGCTGAGCACTTTCAGAACTTGCTGTTGCGGTACACACTACATCAGATGAAGATGATCTAAATCACTTGATGGCGTCGGAACCTGTCACTGCGCAAAGATGCACAAGACGCCGTCCTTGTGGTGAAGGGCTACATTGCTGCGGAATTTGGGACATGACCACCTTGAGCCCCAAACAAATACAGAACCTCCATCCCTTCCTGTGTGCACCCTGGTCCGCCCATGTTGACCCCCATCTGAAGACATTTGAAAAGAGCAAAACATGAACATGAAATTATGGGCTAAATTGTGCACTCACTGAGTAGTGCCCGAGAACAAGCTCTCCCAGGCAGAACCACTCGTCGTTGTGCACTGAATAATGCCTCTGAGCAAGGTCTGAGCAAGGAATCAGGAACTTTGGACTGACTGGGCAGACTGCAAAAGCTTCAGAAAATGAGCATAATGTCGGGGTTCTCTTCTGGGGCAAGGAAGCGTATGGCTAGATCGATTTTGGCCTTGAAAACCCATGCATCACCCGGGTGTCGTTGTTGTCAGTTGCAACCGTTGGCGTTGTACAGACATCATCGTCGTGCTGATCCATATTTGCCTCGGACTCCAGCAGCACCTGCATCATGGAAGTGTCTTCGTTGGCACTTGCAGCCATCAGCGCCGTGCGGCCATTATAGTCCTGCTGATTGGGGTTTGCCTTGGACTCCAGCAGCACCCGCATCACCGAGGTGTCCTTGTTGTCAGTTGCAATCATGAGCGCCGTGCGACCATAATTGTCCGGCTGATTCGGATTTGCCTTGGACTCCAGCAAGGTCTGCATAACCGAGTGGTTGTAGTTGTCAGTTGCAACCATGAGAGCTGTGCGGCCCAGGTTGCCTTGCTGATTGGGGTTTGCGTTGGACTGCAGCAACGCCTACATAACTGAGGTGTCATTGTTGTCAATTGCAACCACGAGCGCTGTGCGGCAGTACATGTCCGGCTGATCGATGTTTGCCTTGGACTCCAACAGCACCTGCATCATCGAGGTGTCCTTGTTGGCAACTGCAGCCATCAGCGCCGTGCGGCCACCATCACCCTGCTCATTGGGGTTTGCCTTGGACTCCAGCAGCATCCGCATCAACGACATCATCAACGAGGTGCCCTCGTTGCAAGTTGCGATCATGAGCGCCGTGCGGCCATTGTTGTCCTGCTGATCGATGTTTGCCTTGGACTCCAGCAGCAGCTCCGTCATGTTAAAGTTGTAGGTTTCAGCTGCAGACATCAGCGCCGTGCGGCCATTGCTGTCCTGCTGATCAATGTCTGCCTTGAAATCCAACAGCCTATTCGTCATGGTAAAGTCGTCGTTGTCAACTGCAGCCATCAGCGCCGTGCAGCCATCATTGTCCTGCTGATCGATGTCTGCCTTGAACTCCAGCAGCACCCGCATCACCGAGATCACCGAGTTGTTGTCAGTTGCAATCATGAGCGGTGTGCGGCCATCATTGTCCTGCTGATTGGGGTTTGCCTTGGACTCCAGCAGCATCCGCATCAACGAGGTGTCCTCCTTGTCGATCGCAACCATGAGCGCCGGGCGGCCACCATCACCCTGCTCATTGGGGTTTGCCTTGGACTCCAGCAGCACCTGCATCATGCAAGTGTCCTTTTTGGCACTTGCGACCATGAGCGCTGTGCGGCCATTGGTCCTCTCATAGTCTGGATTTGCTTTAGCACTCAACAGCAACGATGCAACCTCTCTGTGTCCGTGTTCCACAGCAGTACAAAGGGCGAATGTGCCGTCGATGTTGATAGAATGAGGATTTGCGAAGTCACAGAGCAACTGCCTGACCTTGACAAGATTCCCATCAAATGCAGCAGTCACCAACTCAGCACTGTTCGTATACCGGGTCTCGAGGTAAGCATTGAGCTGGGCTTGAACCTCCTCCATATGTGTCGTGCCAGCACATTGGCCCAACAGCGACACGCACCTGGCCACACGCTCATCCTCTGGCCTTGTCCGCAACAGCACGAGGCCATCCATCAGCGGTGGCATACCATTCTTGTCATGCGTGGTAAGATTGGCCTGGCCTTTATCAATCAGAGCCCAAATTGCCCGTTCATGGCCCCCAGCCATGGCCTCGTGCAGCGGCGATCGTTGGTCTAGGTCTCGCACATTTGCATCCGCTCCGTAGTCAAGGAAGCAGCTCAGAATGTCTGCAGACCCGTTTGCAGCCGCTTGGTGCATGAGCCGTGTTGATGGGTCATTGAACAGCTCATGCAGTATCATCGAAGCTTCTTCTCCAAGATTCTGGTGGCCCCATTCCAATATCTGTCTGCATCGCTCCACATCACCAGCTGCCACCGCCGCCTTCACCTCACGGCGTGCCTCAAACATGCGGTGCCCAATACTTTGCTTGACTGCGCACATAAGCCGCGTATTCAGTTGTAACTCACAAACTATCGTTCGAAATTGTACCGTCAACTGCAAATCGCAGTAGCCACCTTCAAGCGGACTCTGGTATCGATCCGTGAACTCGATGATCTTGATATCACTGTCGTCCCCGATAGCAAAAGCGGCGTCGTACATGTCACCCAACGATTCATAAAGCAGCGTATCCCGAGCAATGTCCGTGAGCCGAAACCAGGAGACCTTCCCCAGGGAATCCACGTATTTGAAGAGGGCTTTGCTCGCACAACGAGTGGCGTCCTTCATTGGGGGATTGGCTGCCCTTCCCTGCGTCTTTTGAGCAAGGCGGTTGACGAAATCCTGGAAGGGCTTGAGGTGTAGTCTATGCCGCTCCTGCAACTCTTCCAACGTGTCGACATACCCCTGGAAGTTGATCTTCACGCTGTTGGCGCTTCGACCAGTTGGGAGGCAAGAGTTGAGCAACCATGGGATCAATTGTGTATTGCTGCTCCATCTTCTTACTTCGTGCCCTCTTCGCTTCGAGTTGCAGCAAGTCCTCATTGGCTTCAAGTATGCGCAATGCGTCTTCATAGGATTTCGGCACAGCTTCACAGGATTTCACAGGATTTTGGCGAATGACCATGTCTATGAGGCCCGGCCTGGTAGCTTCCTTGGGATCGGTGGTGATTGTGTGATCCTGCAACGTCGTTGTGCGCTCCGAGTGCGCAGTGTTGCGATTCTCAGGATTGCTTGCCTCAACGTGAGAATGAAGTGTGGAACATGAAGGACACAACTTGACCATCTCTGCAAAACGGCATTGCAAATCGTGCAGCTCGTCTTGTAGTTTGAGCATATCCCTCTGAAAAGAGATGACCTCATTTTGATGTTGAAAGACAGCGTCGCTGTTGGGGAGTATGTTGGATATCACGTTATCCGTCTGTTGTTTGAAGTCATTGCCTTGGTCCTCAGATGCCATCGTGCCAGACACTCGTAGTTTTGCGGGAGCTTGTGTAGCATGATCAGACATGACAAGGGACCAAGAAAAAAAAAACACACTCTCAGAAAGACAAGACAGGGCTTACATGCAACACAAAAGACTAGTGTGTACAGAGTAGAATATCCACCCATATGTCTCATCTTCATGGTATGGACATTTAAAAAAATCAAGCAATGTGGGTTGCCCCAGGGGTGCAAGTTCCATGGGGTAGCATATTGGCACATACCAGGCCGCAGCAAAATATATGAATGGGGAAGGGGTGTGTGAGAACACACTGTCGGGAAAGAACCTACTGCAACAACATGCTCTCTTTGGCCTCAAATCAAAGCCCTTTTGTGCATCAGGTGTTGCTTTTGAGGTGGTCTACTATTGCTTCCGACAGCTTTTCAGGGTGATGAGAGAGAGGTCCTTGTGCCCTAACCCCCGCACGGTGACCGCCTTGGTCACCTGCAACACTTTCTCAGTGCTGTGCTGTATGCAGAAAACAGGCTGAAAAGCGGATACGCACTTGCTCTCCTCAATCAGACACGCTTCTGGAGACACATGAGCCATCCATTGGAAACGGCCTGTAGAGGAGCCCTACACTGAGGGTGGGTCGCTGCACAATGCGCACACCCCACGCGCATTGTGTCCTGTGGCGGTGTTGCTGCACGGTGTGCGTGCGCAGTGTGGCGTTCTACAGAAAAATGTCCATTCCGCCCCCGACAGTCGCCCCTCCCTCACCCCGCAATCAGTGCAAGGGGGAGGCCCAAAAAGGATTTTGAATGGTTGTTGTTAATTCCTAGAGGCTTTTGGATCGCCAGATCCATGGCGAAGGAAGCGATTGACACTTCTCTCACTTCCCTTGGCACGTGGACGGGCACCTATACCGTACAAATCCCAAAGATTCGCGAAATCCTAATTTTTGCGTTGGGTGTTTTCAATTAATAATAAGCAAAATTTTTGCGACGGCATCCAAAATGGGCAAAAAATATTTTATTTTTTTGCTGTTTTTTTTTTGCGGAACCCATTTTTGCGTAGGGTGTTACGCCAAAAAAAAATTGCGCTCTTTTTTGCGTTTTGCGTTTTGGGGTTGATTCATTTTGTTGCTACTGCAAGAGACCGTGTGTACCTTGAGCTCTGGGATTGCAGCCCATTCCTACATAGGCATATAAATGTGGATCAGGTGGACTCTGGGATTGCAGTCCATAGCACAGATAAGCACCAACAAGCATGATTCAGGTCTGGTCCCTGATTCATCATTCTCTGAAAGCAAAGCAAGGTGCAGAATGGGGCATGAGACACGGAAGAGGGAGGCAACAAGCAGTGGGGCAAACTCTCCCGCGATTCTGGCATCATTGCAAAAAGGCGGGCAGGGGCAAGGAAAATTTTATTTTTTCGATTTTTTTTGCGGAACCCATTTTGCGTAGGGCATGACGCCAAAAATTATTTTGTTTCTTGCGTCTATTTTTTCTTTTTGCGGACAACAACACCTTTGTGCCGAGAATTAAAATAGTTTCGCAAATCTTTGGGATTTGTACGATATGCCCCAGGGATACCAGTCATTCCCCATTCCCTTGTGGTCCACTTTTTGGGCTAATCTCCAGTTAACGCCCATATGGTCATCGCCAACCAGTTCAGTACCGAATGTAGCCTTGAATTCGCTACCCTGGGGCAGCTATTGGATGTTTCATGGGCTGAATGGGTTTAGATTGAGGGTGAATGGACAAAACTGTGGCCAGCTCATCACACTGATGTGCTGCTGTAAGAGTACGAAGTGTAGCGTGTGAGGTGCTGGGGAGGGTCAACAACTACTCCCTCTGGCTGATGGCGACGGTGAGGGTTACCAATGTGAGAGTGCCATGCATGCTACAATTGAGCCGGCGCCACTGTTGTTATGGCCCCTGCCTTCTAGCGTTGGCCCCGGTTGACAAACTCGGCTTATCTCATTTGACCTTAGTTTAAAAATCTAATGTCTTGAATGGGCGGGCCTTGTAGCCCAATCCCCCTGGACACAAGAGAAAGGCAAGGGTCGCGTATGGTCCTTGAATAGTCGTGAAATGGCCCTGGTGTAGTCTTGAAACAGTCCTGAAAAACGTCATGAAACAGTCCTGAGACAGCGCTGAAATCATTTTGACATGGCGATGATGTAGTCCTGAAATAGTCTTGGAGCGTTCCAGAAATGGTGAGAAAGTCCTGAGACAGTCTTCAAATGGCCCCGAATACTCCTCACTGAGTCCTCAAAGAGCCACGTTAACTGATGGTGGATCAAGCTATGTGGCGAGTGATACATCACGTTCACTGGCGGTGTATCACGTTCATCTGGGTCGGATCACATTAATTGGGGGTGGACAATATGAATTGGGGTTGAATCACATTATTTGGGGCCGGATCCAACGGGGGCGCCCTCAGAACCTGCAAACAATCACCTCCCCCCCCAGGTGCCATGCCCCAGGTGCCATGCCTGACTCAAATGCCGACAGCTGATGTTTATGGTCAGCTATTCCGTGGTTTTCTCGTTCAATGCTTCCGCTCATGATTGTGGTCTGATCTTCAGCTATTCTCTGGTCCAATGCTGCGGCCTAATGCCCAATTCTCCTGATTCGCGGTCCGATCCTCACCTGGTCCAATGTCTCAGTCAAATGCCCTATTCTCATGTCTAGTGGTTAGCTTCATAGTGGTTTTCAGGCGCCATGTCTGAGTCACATGTCAGAACTTTGCTCCCCGAATGGTTTGATGCCTCAGTGGAATGCCGAATCCTGATGGCAGATGTTCGCTGCTTTTTGGCTTCCATGCCTCAGTCCAATGCGCAGTTCTCAAGCTTTGTGGTCCGATGTTATGTGATGAAGGCCTCGATGCACCGTTCTGGGCACCTCATACCATACCATACCATACCATACCCCGCCCCTCCCCCTCTGGACCCCCAAAGTTCTGGGACCCGAATTTTGGTAATTTCAGACTTGAGCTGGGGTGCTGGGCGCCGACTGCTGCATCTTTTGGGGGGATACAGCTCATTCTAGCCCACGGCAACGTGTCTACGCGGCTTAACAACTAGATATTAAACTCCACATCAATTGTGGCAGCGGGGTAGTTTGCCACTCGTGCCAAGCATAAGAGACCTGACTGAAACATGATCACTGCTCAAGTGCTACGCAAAAACGACCGACCTGACTGAACATGAACACTGCTCAAATCCCAGGTATGGGCGAAGCACAAACCAACGATGGCGCTTTGGAGAGCACTGTCAAGGAGGTGGCATATACTTACCACACACCCGCAGAAAAACAAGCTGTTCTCTGATCATCTTTTTGCCTTTCTCATAGAGGCGTGCGCGTGCCTTGTTATTCGGCAACGGCTGGATCCCAAGCCTTTGTCTTACAAGCCACCACCGACTTCCACAGATCATCACATCTTTGCTGGTCTCTGGGAAGGTCACTTCACCTCAAAGGGTTTGCCATTGATGCGTAGGAGAGCCGCACAGCCTCGTGATGTCCCTGGCTGAGGAGCTTTCTATGACACCTTAGGGCGACCTGCACGGATTCCCGATGTCCGTGGCTGTGGAGCTTCCTATGACACCTTAGGGACATCCGCATGGGTTCTTGATGTCCGTGGCTGGGGAGCTTCCTGTGACACCTCAAGGATCTTACATCGTTTCCTATTTTGCTATCCCTTGTACACAGACCGGTCCTGGGGGCTAGCTGCACCTCCAATTGTGCGGTGGCAACCGCCGTGGTCTTTCACTGGGCTGCAAGGCTCGATTGCAGGTCAACAAGCAACGGAGCCGAAGGCTGCCTCTGCGGTACAGTGCAGATCCTCTGGCCTATGGTCAGTAGGCTCCTTTTCCACCTACCATCGTACTTTAATGGTATCAGCATCAATGTGAGCAACCTTGCCCCAGGAAACGTATCGCTTGGTCCGGTGGGCAAGCGCCAATGGAACACGGCACAGACATCTGAGCCCACAGAGGCTATGCAGCACTCTGGATGACTGCTGCGTACTTTGGCACACCGCAAATTGCTCCAGTGCATCCATTGTGCTGCAGCCATGCAACACCCGTGGTGAAATGAAAGATCCCTGTGGACCCCACGCTCCTACCCCATCCCACACCATGTTGCGAAAGCAGGTGCATCTGGAAACCCTCCTCAGGCCCTCAAGCCAGATGCCACACCGTGATCTAGAACTTTTGTTAAAACTTTCCCTAGGATACGGTTCCAGCACACAGCAGGCACACCACACCATCCCACACACACACACACATACACACACACGATTGCCAAAGCAAGTCCCTTTGGAACACTGTCCGAACCCTGTGTCCACTTGGACCCCAAACTGCATCTCAAACCCCATTCCAAACCTCTTGCCCCAACCACATCTATAAACTCATACCCAACCCAGTCAGAACAAAGCAAGTCCGACTCAAACTTTGTCCCAACCGCATGTCCACCTGGAGCTAGAACCACTCCTCAAACCACATCCCAGACCCCAAGCCCCAACCACATCTATAAATTAATATCCAACCTGGTCATCCTCTACTCCAACTGCCAGTCACCCATGTTACCCTGCAACACGCTACTGGTGATGTTCGATTTGTTTGTAGATTGTTTTTGGCACGTCATTCTTGACCGTAACTTCTTTGCTCTAAGCCCCTGGGCAAGGCATATTGGACCGTGGCTGTGCACAGGAGGGGAATGGAGGCACAATTCAGATTCATATCAGTGCTTTTGTGGACTTTGGGCCCTATCTACTGCTGACACGTATCCCCCCTTCATGGGGGTACCCTTTTTGTTGTTTCTGGGAGTGAAATTGCTAACAATTGTTGCTCCTTGTGTCTGGTAGCCAAACATGTGTGCTCCTCTATACCGTCCGCACCCGTGCTGCAACTTAATGCACACAGGTCTAAACCAAAACATCATGAGTCAAAATGCCAATAAAATGTCAACAACTATTTTTCCGGGGCCATTTTTGAAGGCAGAAATTCAAACCTCTAGCCTGCTGTAGAAGACCACCAATCGTCTCAATCCAGAACTTCTGTTGGGACTTTGCCTAGGATATGCTTCCAGCATACACCATACCCTATGCGTTTGTCGAAATGCACACAAGCATGTAGGTACATACGCACACGCACGCATGCATGCAGGAGATAAGTGACAGAAAGCGGAACCAGACGATGCTCCAATTGTATTGACCTTGAGGACCTCCTCTGTTCCAGGCAATGCAGCCCGCCTGAGTTAGGCCTAATGCCTTATCCTCATCATCTTGATGATTTTGAAGCTGAAAGCCCTCCCTCGATCCTTTCCGTTATCAGTGGTTCTGTGCAGCACAGAAATCATACAGGGGAGAGAACGGGGGATGCATTGTCAAAGAAGAATAAATTTGGAGGGGGGCCAAGAGGATGACACAAAGATAGGGCAGGGTGGCAGAACCACACATGAGGAGGATGGACCATCACTTCCCTCGTGCACCATCACCTCTCCTACCTCCATGCCTGAAATGGAAATGGGGCAAGCCTCCCCCCAGCCCAGTCACAAAAATATCCCCCACCATGGCACAATGAAGCGGGGGACCACGGTTGACCACCATTGCAGCCACATGCAAATATGTGCTGTTATTCCAACTTCACACCTTGCAAAGCTGTTGTACAAACACAGCATATGGTCAATTGGCAACCCGCAGCCCCTAAGGTGGGTTGCCAAAGAGCCACTACAGGGTTACATGCCCACCATGGCCCCGTATGGCCATGGGCTACTGGTAAAAGGGTGAAACCACCCCCCCAAAAAAATGGTGAAAAACAGTCCCGGAAGTGGTGAAAAAAAACCCCAAACAGGAAGGAAAAACCCCCCAACCAGGGAGGAACCCCCCCCCTGAAAAAGGTTAAACTCCACCCCTAAGTAGGGAGGAAAATCCCCCCAAAAAAAACCTTTCAGAAGTGGTGATAACACAACCCCAAAACGGGCGGGGAAACCCCCCAAAAAAACCAAAAAAAACCCAGTTTAGGTGAAACCCCTCCTGTGTGGAGAAAAAAAAAACCCCCGGGGGGTTCACCTAAACTCGGGGGGGTTTTTCTCCCCTACCACACTCACCCTCCCCCATGCACAAGCAACAGTCAGGTCGGCACAATGATGGCCAGAAGTGAATTGTAACTTGCTACCAATACTTATTACCTTCTATTTGCGGAAGCAAAACAAATGCAATACACTGAAATGATAGCTTTTTTGCATAGTGCCTCCCAGCTACCTGGCTCCCGAATAAAATGATAGCTTAACCACTGCATGTCAGCAGAGGACACGAAAATGATGATACACGGTCAAACACAATCTGTTACCCACTTCCCGAAACAGCCCCAGCCGCTTTCCACTGTGCGCCTGCCAAACCACAGCTTGCAACTCATGCAACTAGTGGGGCCCTTTGGGCATTTCCATTCTTGTCTGCAACACTTCAGTCTTTTAATTATTTCTTTGTCATTGGTCTGCAAATGGATCCATTTTGCGCATCATTGCAACAATGCAAAATGTCTTTGATGTGCATGGTAATCTCTACGGTCTCCAGCACGTTGTTGGACATTTATTTGGATGCTTCATTTCTGCAATTTTCTTGGTGGCCAGAGATTTCAAGCAAGCTTCGGTGAATGTTATCACAGGGGGCAAAATGGGTGCAGAAGTGTAAAACATTGGCACAAGCAGAAATGGAACCCATCTCCCCTATGGCTTACAGCCCACAACCACTGAGCTAGCCAACTTACTGAGGCACATGATGGTAAAATGAGGAATAGAAAAAAATCATGAAACCAAAAATCGAATCATGGATGACCAGAAGCCAGCCAACCCACTATTGCCCCCCCCCCCCCACCCCAGCCCTTGTGAAAGGGGGCGGGGGGGGGGGGGGGCAGAGGGGGCATGTTTGCCTCCTGCGTGCCCGGCGCATGCCCGGCGCGCTACCTTTATTATTATTATTATTATTATTATTATTATTATTATTAGTATTAAGTATCCTATCTCTAGCCCCAAGTTTATCCTCACCTCGGGAAGTCCCTCAAGTAGACCCCACTAGACCGCAAACCTTCCCTGCAAGGCACCTTGCCAAAATATGAGAATTCAACAACACAAAATGTCACTTCCACCACTTCCAACCACCACCCTTTCCATCGTCATAAACTGGGTGTAAAGGATGGGCCACATTCTTAGACACGGCGAGAAGGTTCTCCAGATTGTTTGCTGAGGGGGGGCAAAAACAGGCACGGATGGGGAATGGTAAACAAAAATATGCCCGGCATGTGCCCGGCACACTAATACTCCCCCAGAAGGAGGCACCCAACATTTTAAAAAACAGGCTCCCTTCCCCTCCGCTGTAGGGTGTGTGCTGCACTAAGAAAAGGCCTGGTCTTGGTGGGCACATGCCTGTGTACAGGACATACATTTTTGGCGCACAATGATACTTGCTATCATGGGAATGGAACAGTTTCAAGCAGCAAACCTTAAAGAAATGTATCCCTGGTTTGATGGCTGTTCCGTTTGCAACTTGAAATTCCTTAATTCTAAGAGGGGTGTCCTTGTTCCTTTATGGTCGTTTTGTCTCCTTGGCAACAAATTCTACAGTGCACATCAAAAGACAAAAACCCAGAAAAACCTTGCTAAAGGCAGTTGTAGGCACCCCTAGGGAACCACCACGTTTGTGTCATTTTCCCAATTTGATCACAGGGGACCCTACTTACCACACACTTATTCTTTTGACACCTGGTACTTGTACTTGGTGGTATTTCAAAAAAGGCAATTGAAGAAGGCGTTGGGCAAAAGGTGCATCAAGGTCAAAGACCATATACATGGGAGAAGAAAAGAAAATCGTCAAAGAGTCTCCAATGTGGGTACTTCCTGAAGGGTTCTTTTGCACCCCAAAGTGGATCGCAGTTTTGAGATACGCCCCCCACATGCCGTGAAACAGCGAAATTTGCCCACAAGGAGTGGCAAAAGATGCCAATGGGCCTAATCACCCCTGCTGATTTGAACCTGTTTTTTGGCTCTTGAGACACACTTCATCTTCGTTTTTGTGTGGCAATCATTTTGACACGGTTTACGTTTTGGATCACTGTCTCACGGGTGCCCGTTCCCGTAATGCGGGTGTTTCGAAGCGTTTCACGCTTCGAGACCCTCGTATCACTTACTCGGAGTCCTCCTCCTCTTTGTTATCCTCCGCGGATGTGAGGAATGAGCCCGTTGACAAATCCAAGTTGGATGATTCCAGATCCGACTCCCGTCGCCCAATCACCTTGGGCTCAAAAAAAGGATATAAGCAGGAGGGGGCTGTGCCCCTCTCCCACCCCACCCCACCCCCCTGTTGACGATTTATGATTTACGGAATAAAAAAAAGGGTTCGGGGGGCGGCCGGAGGGGCGGGACCAGGTCACACTGATCACTTTGAGTCATTTGTGTTGAGGGTAAAAAATTTTTTTTCAAACAAATCCTTATCCCCAACTTGGGGAGTTACCAGCAGCCAAACTGGCGGTAGAGGTTGTGGCAGGAGAGGTCCAAAATTTTTCATGTTTTACTCCATATTTGACTTCTCCGTCAAATTCCGATCATTTTGAGAAACACAACTAGGGCAAAAAAAAAAATGTTACCCACTTTTGGGTCCCAAAAATTACCTTCGGCGCCTTTGGCGCCTTAGATTTGAGCCATTTCGTAAATCGCAAATCGTCAATTCTGAGACCCTAGCCCCCCCCACCACCCCTCCACGACTCCACGGGCCCCATTAAGATATTCGCACAATTATCCCATCCATCCCTGCTTGGGATGTCTGGAAATGGCTCATCACTGCAGTTATGCTTGTAGCAATGTAGTGCTTACATCCTGCAGTGACTAAACTGATAAAAGGGTGCATCAAAAAAATATCCCCAGATACTGTGGGCACCGCGCATAGCACCATGTGCACGTTTCTCTCTTTGAACATACAAAAGTAGGGCATTTGACCAGACACATCAATGAACCAGCAACCAGCCCTTGACGAGCAGCTTGAGACAAAATTCCATTGCACGTGTCCTTCCCTTGTTTGCAGGCCATTAGTATAGGCGCCCTCCACCATTTCATCCACCGTATATATATAGGAATGATCCAGTTGTGCAACGAAGTGTACAAGAGCCACGGCCAGGGCCACGGCGTCCACGCTGCAGGATGCAGAGGTTGAATGCCAAACTGTGCCCTATCCCGCACAAGGCTGTAGAGCAACAAAGCCAGAACGAAAAGCTGTTCAGTGACATGGTCACAGACGCCTTTCATTACAGAAGAGGTACGCTCTAAGTTTCGTTTAAAGGGCTCGTTCAAATGTCTCAACCTCAAAACCCCCTCCACAATGTCTGACACATCAATGAGGCACTCGTTCCGAATCCCACCGCACCCCCCTCCCCCCCACGCCCTGGCACACTTGATATCGACCAACAAGCACGAGATATGGCAGTGGACACCATTGTACTGCCTACCTACCCCCTTGTCCAGTAAGCGGCTGCCTCCACCCCCCCCTTTTACTGGACAAGGGCGCATACTGGACAAGCGGGGAGGGGGGGCGGGTACATTGTGCATTGTCGTGGTGCATCGTGACTTGCTTGCCGTCATTCCCGAGGCAGGCCTTCATTCCTGAGGCAGGCCCCCCACGAATCACAGCCAAGTGTCTTGGACGACATACCCTCGGCCACAACCCCTGCCCCAACCCGCCCCACCCCTAACACTCACTCACATTGGCCCCGTCCGTTTGGGAACCAACGCTCTGACGTGTGTTGTTTCACTCATACGATACTCCACCCCAGACGCCCTCCGGGACCGGCTGCATCACAGCGTAAAGGCACAAGGCGCCCTCTGCAGCGGACGTCCTCCTCTCGACCTGCGGCCTGTATGACAGGCAGCCCGCGCACCTCAGACTTTGTAGTGAAGTGCATCGTCACAAGACAACAGGGCTACTGTGGGTTGGGGCCAACGAGCCGCACTTCGCAGCAACGGACCAGCGGTCGGTGTTTAGTCTACAAAAGCTGCCTGCCTCAACTGCGGGCGGCCGGCGAGTAGACCCCTGGGGCTACCCATGCTCCCAGGGTCCGCCGTGAGGGCTGGGAGGCACCCCCGCCACCACTGGTCGCACCCAGTGGCCGGGATCAGGGGCGACCGGTGGCATGTGATAAAAGTCAGGCAATTGATCGCGCGATGTCGACGTACTCCATGACAAACAGGAAACGGCCGCTGTCCGAAGAGCCACAGAATCGAATGATGCAAATGTTACACCGGAAACCAATGGGACCTAGACTCAGAGCAAGGCGTTTCTGAGTTGAAAAAAAAATTGAAACAACTCGGGCCGTCCAGTAGCCAGCTCATTGTTTCGGTACACGGTGGGACGGCACTTGAAGGGCAACCAACGGCGGTGTGGGGGTAACCGACGGTAGTGGAAGAGTAACCGACGGCGGTCGGAGGTAACCGACGGCGGTTGGAGGGTAGTCGACGGCTTCGGGAGGTCACCGTCTTTTGGACAAACAAAAAACGTTGTCTGCTCAAAAATAAATAAGAGCGCGGCAGGGAAGGAGGATTGAAGAGGAACATCACGTAGTGCAGGGCACTGGCCGTTCTGCTGAGGGCTGCCACGGCTATGGCCTCGTGGATTGGCTGTGGTTTTCCGGGAGCAGGTCTCCGGTCGTGCCGCACCGTTGGCCAGTCCGCACACGGGACCACCACCACAACCGGCAGCCTCCAAAGCACCAGAGCGTTTGCGAGCACCTTCCCTGAGGCGAGGGCTCCGGCATTAGTGCGTGCGGCACAATCGCTGCCCAACCGGCGAGACGTACACACGGACAGTGGGCGGCCCGGTCGATGCAATACCGCAATAGCCCAATCAATGAGATTGGGAACGACCGTGCGGTCACGAGTCCAGCGCGTAGCCCAACTGCACTAAGTCGGGGGTCCCTTGTGTAGGGGACGTGGGGAGGTGGGGGGCAAGCCCAGAGCTCCACTTTGGGGCGGGGGGGCAGGGGGGGGGTGCCCCCCCCCCAAGTGGTCTTGAAGAATAGAAGGGCAATGTGCGTGCCAGCCCAGAAATGCATTCACCCCAGAACCACCAGTCACCAGTTGCCGTGTTGCGCAATGGGCGTTCCAGGCCTTTTTCCAAGATGCCTTCTTGGCTGCGCGGTGAAGCGCAACCAGAGGACAGGGAATGAGGGGATTGGCAGCATACCCAGGGTACAGGGAACCACACCACTGATGCTCTGCCGCTGGGTTGTGAGATGGAGCTCTGGGCAAGACAGTCGCAAAAACAACACCCGCGTCTGCAATCGGCCGTGGCCGCTCGCTTATCCGCTTGAATACGTGCATTGATCACGTCCTATTGAGAAGTGGCCCCCTACGCTTTGATGTGCATCGGGGGGCCAAGAATGTACATAACTCGCGTGGCTGCCGGCAGCAAGGTCATGCACATTGCGTATCAGACCGCGTTGACTTGCCAACAACATGGACGGAGGTCCCCTGGGTCAGGGGGGACCGGTGGAGGGGCAGAAGCGATGGTGACCGGGTGCACAACGAGACTTTGTCGGCCACTGTGCCCCTCTCCAATTCGCAGGCACCAAGGCCTTGGTCGAATCCGGTTTAATGGAATGATTCTGCACAGCGAAACACAAGTTGTGGGCGTGGGTGACAGTGCGGGTTTACCGAAAACGGTCTGCACTGCACATCCTCCCCGTGGAGCAGGGATGGGGTTGGAGGGGGGGGAGGGGCTTGGCCAAGTCCGCCCTCCTCCTACGGGGCTGCGGGGGGGGGCTCCCCCCTCCGATGGTTGTCGGCCGTTCTCATACATCCCTGCCATGGAGGCAGAAAGGGGGATGCATCCAACCAGGAGCAGTCCCTGCCTGTGCCAGTGCCCCATCGCAAATGGTCAAAGTGGCCATTACAGTGGAATATGCCGAGTTCCACTTCAAAAACACGGACTTCCCTTTCCCGCATCCGTCTCAACCACCGGGTCTACCACGTGCCTTTCTCAACCCCAACACCCAAAAGGCCAAAATAGATAAAGTGCGAGCATGCCCACCCCATGCCACCGACCGTGGCCAAGCAAAATGACACAGCTAGCAACAAACAGGCGCAGCCGGCACCAAGAACGGACGGACCAGCACCCACGCAGGGATGACGCAGGATACCCCCCACCCCCCCACCCAGGCCCTACGAGTTTCCTCAATGGCACTGGAAACGTTTGATAACACCAATTTACCGTACCCATGTTTCAACCCCAACACCTGTTGTTGCCTGAGCTCCACACGTTCGAACCAACGGCAGGAACGAGTTTTTTGCCACTTCCCCCGGAACACCTGACCCATGGGCCGGCTCGCCGGTCCCACCAGGGCTCATAGATTACCCGTCTGAGAGTGCCGGTATGCTGCTTCTCTCTGGTGCCGTGCATGTTCGCCAAGTGCACGCAAGGCAGAGCCAACAGCAGGTCTATGATGCTCCTAGATGTTCTTGGCCGCACGCGCACTACACTAGTGGAGTGAACACGCCTTTGTGTCCCTTCCATGGGACCGTCCTGCCCAGAAGTGGGTGGGCAACCTTTGCAGCTGCGAATGCGTGTTTGGGATTGATGCTTGCAACTATCTGTCATGAACAAGGAATCTCCCCACCAAAATCGTGACGGTTCCCCCCCTGGGGGGGGGGATGGCACCACAAAACTGTACCATTGTATCACAGTGTAAATAAGCTTCTTTGGCGCCTTCAGCGCCTAGTATTTTCTATGCCTTTTGGGCCAAGTGACCGTTCCCCCCCATGGCGGGGGCATTGCAAGGGGGGGGGGGGGGGTAACGTATTACAAGGGAGAGAGGGGCATCCAGGCAGCGGGGGAGAGGGCAATTTCGCACCGGCGGGGGGGGTCTGCGGGACTTGCACCTGCGCTAGTGTCAGCCCACCCACCCACCCAAGCTGACCCACCCACCCACCCACCCAGACCCCCCCTACCCCCCCCATAGGGGGGGGGGGGGGCAGGTCTGTGCTGTTACAATCAGCCGGTAACACGAAAACCCTGTGTGTTTGCCCAAAAAAAAATTTGTCCTTCAGTCACTATGCGATCTTTGAACGACGGTATAGCAGAACTGGCAGTTACCCTAGTGGTAGATCGCTGCACTGGCAAACTGCTAAAGCGTTGGTTCAACCCTCACTGCCTACAGACCGGAAATATTTGCCCCTTTTTACCACACGGACCGGAAATTTTTGCCACTTTTTGACTCCATTCTCCATCAAGGTTGCGGACCCACCCACCCCGACCCTAACCCCCCCCCCCCCCCCGGGGGGGGAGTAGGTACTTTGGGCCAAATTGCCCAAAACCAAAGTAACCCACCCACCCACAGGCCACAGACCCACCCACCCACCCACCCCCCCCCCGGCGGGTAGGGCGGGACCCACCTTAAGCAAAGGTCTGGGCTCGTTGGTGGCCTACAAGACCATAGGTACCTTTCTGTCAAAAGAGAGACATACAGATGCAGTGGACTGACCACAGTCCGGCACAAATAGCAATAGAGTGCAGCGGTACGTCGCTGACCACCGCTAAGCTTCTCCCATTGGACCTACTTTTGTCAAACATTCGCTGAGTTCACATACTACAGGAAACCCTCCCCTCCCGCCGCCGCAAACACCGTTGCCTACAAGATCCACCTCCAAACCGCGGACGCTCGTGTGATATGGCAGTGTAGCAGGGCAGATGTAGGGTGGCGGTGCCGTTGTGTATATAGGCCGGTGACCGTTGCTGGGCTTGTCTCTGGTGAAGGGTAGTAGTGAAGTGGGTGCAGGGGATGCGCAGGCCGCACGCATGAGCACAGTGCGCGTGGCAGGCGCTGGAGAGTAGGCGCATGCTGCGGGCCAAGCCGGTCCCTCAGTGTGCCCCCGTGTACAGGGTGATTCGCCCGGCGGGGGGTGCGCGCAGCACCGCTCAAGCATGAGGCTGGGGTGGGGGTGGGGACCCAGGGGGGGCGACTACAACTGATCCTGATGCGACGGCCCCCCCCAGCTATCTGTCAAAACTTGTGGGGGGGGGGGGGCAGTTGGGGGGGGGGGTCCAGCCGGGGGTCGGGGGGGTGTCGCATACAAGGACTGGGCCCGGCCGCCCCCCCGTGTGGGGACCCCCCATGGGGTCGCTCAATGGTGCGGGTGATGCGGAGTGCAGGCGTGTGGCACTTCAGGGGGATGATAGAGGTCAGGCGCACCATAGACCACTGATACCACTGAAGCCTGGAGGCTGCGTGAGGTGGGGCTCAGAGGACTTGTTGGGGACCTGGCGTGTGACGCGCCCTTTACCAAATGGACCGCACATTCCGGTACACTGACCGCTCTCCTTTCGGAACGCGCTATTTCTTTTTCTTTGTTTTGTCCACTAATGACGGCCTGAGATTATCGGATTAACTATGGTCAAGCAATTCACTCTAGTTTTGCTGCAGCAGATGCACCACTGCCGGGGCGCTGGTCGAATCGTCCCCGGAGGACCACCGCATGGTCGCGCTCCCGGAGCTGGCCCAGCACGGCATCACGTGCACGAGGCTGGGGTGGCGGGGCTGGACTTCCTGCAACAACTGATGACCACGTTCCCGTCCATGGTCCGCTCCTGGTGCAGTCAAGCAATCCTGTTCGGCCTGGGGGTGCTGGGCAGGTTTTTGAACGGCCAGTGGTGGTGCCTCTCCAGTTGAGCCGCCAGAGTAGGGTTTGTTCCCCGAGATCCGAGGCATTTGGCATGCCATTCCAAATGGTATCTCAAATGAGTTCAGGGATTTGATGGCCATGAAGTCAAGGGCGATTGCAAGCGCTACCAGGACCGCACGTAATGGAGGGGGGTGGCCTCCTCCTCCTCCTCCCCCCTCAGAGCAGGCCAACAGTATACGGGTTGACAGCAGGGGTGGATATAGTGGGGGGGGGTGGTCCCCCCCCCCAGCCCCCCCCCCCCCCCCATTACGATTACGATTACGATTCACCCGTGTGACTGAACGGCAGTTTTGTCGGCAGTTTGACAAAAAAAAAGCGCCAGGTCTGATGGCCAAAAAAAGCGCCAGCAGTTTAGGTCCAGCTGGGATTGAACTCAGGATCCCCACTCCTCAAGTCTGGGCATCATACCACTGTGCTACTGCACTGATCTGCCCTCCCTGACACAAAACACCACAGTGCACAGTGCTGTATGTATCCCATGAAGACAGTCCACAGTGTGCAATTATTTCTTGACACATTTTGCCAAAATGGCTTGCAGTTCGGAACCATCTGTGTCTGCACTGCCTGAGCTGGAGCTGTCTGAGCTGGAACTTGAGAGGGAGACGACGTCACCACTGGACGAGGCTCCAGACAAGCTACTGGATGAATCTGCAGCAGGCGCATTGGCAGCCATGCAAAATTCCTGCAGGGCATTGTCATCCCCGCTGTCATCACAGGTTTGTACAACAAGAACCTTGCGCTTTTTTCCCTTGTCACTCCGGGTCTTGCGCTTGCGTGTTTGGAAGCGCCTACGATCCCCAGACTTTGCTGCAGCCCACGCAGAGGCTACACAGGCTACAGGAAATTCCTGTGGGTCTGGGGTATCTTGCTTTCCAATCAAATGCATGCGGATGCTGTCCCAGGACATCGAACTCCTCAGTGCTGTTGCAATACTGTTGAGCGCAGAAATGGCACGCTCAGCATCAGCACTTGAGGGACACGCCAATACAATAATTGCGGCATACAACCGCAAGCACATCGCAAATTGCTTGTTCCTTACCACAGCACTCCAAAAAAGCAAAAAGCCAGATGCTGTGCAAGCTTTTTCCTGCTCCTCCTTGCTGCTTGCAAAAAAAAATTCTTTTGCCCTGCCAAATTGGTGCCATGCACCAATTAGGCCAGGGACAGCTTTACCGTAGCGTTCCTCCACAGCGACCACCGACTGCTTTTCACTGTCTGTCACTGTGTTGGCTGTCCAACGTCTGGGATCAGCCACAGCCATATCAACGTACAGCTGATTTTCAAATCTGTGGCTGATCTCTTTCAACAGGGCCTGCCGCAACTGTTTGGCTGCAGACCAGCCAGTATTTGCTTTCTGGGTGGACAACTGTTGGCCATCCAGATGCACTGTTTTTGCCTCTTTATTTACAGTTGCGGAGGCCAGAAATGCCTGTGTGTAGGGTCCGTTCTGGGTCTGGAGACCCTGAAGGTCCTGCTTCACACTGGCCAGGCTGAAACTGATACGGGCTGCACACGCTGCTGCTGCTATCACACGACGTCGCTGCATGTCCTCCTGGTTTGCCTGCTGTTGCGCTGCCTGGTCTGCCTTCTTCTTGTCCCGCTGCCTGCGACTGTTGCAGGCGTTGCGTGTTCCACACTTGGGCACATGGGAACATTTATCCGGTGTCCAGATTTGGCGGCCTCTCTTTTGTTCCTCCATTTCAAAGAGAACAAAATAAAAAGTGGAAGAGGCCTGCAGCACCGGAAGCGAAAATGGAAAAAAAGCACCCTGTCACTGTTTACAGTTTTCACAACCACATTTGTGTTGGTAGCAGGAACGCAACAAGGGAGAAAAACCATGGTATTTCTGCAAGCAGCAAGGAGGTACAAAATTGCATTTGATGTCCTGGGAAAGGGAGAAAAAGCGCAAGGGACTGTGGGGTACAATCTGTGATGACACAGCAAGGAAAGGGGTGCAAAACCCAGGTGGTAGCGCAGCTGCAGATTCATCCAACTCTGCGAACACACATACCTGTAAAGCGAAAAAGGTGCAAATCGTAATCGTCATTCCGTCATCACTGCCTCCCGGCTCAACGCCCCCCCCCCCCCACCCCCACCCCGGTAATGTCGTCACTATTATATCCACCCCTGGTTGACAGCGAGAAGCGCGGGGGAATACCCGGAGATAGCGGTGGTGGTGGGGATCAAGACGGTGGTGGTATTGATGAGGATGAGGCAAACAAGGGATCGGCGCTGTCGCACTGGGCTTTGATGAACTCCAGGTCCCAGCCGTCACACACCACCACCTCCGTGTTGTCGGCGTGGAAACACTTGTAGCAGTACTCCAGCAGGACAGACTCGTAGGGGCAATGGAACGTCAGGAGGCTGCCTCGGGCTTCCAAGTCACAGTCATCTGAGGACGGTCGGGACATTGTGAATGACCAGGGTTCTCCTTGATTTGAGGGACCCACCCACCACAGATTTGTGGCAAACCCACAGACCCACAAATGCCCCACCCCCGCGGGGGGGAGGGGGCTACTGGACACCCACCCACCCACCCATCCACCCATCCACCCACCCACCCACCCACCCACTCACCCACCCACACACCCACCCACCCACCCAACTACCCACACACCCACCCACTCACCCACCCACCCACCCAACTACCCACCCACTCACCCACCCACCCACCCAACTACCCACACACCCACCCACCCGCCCGCCCACCCACCCAACTACCCACCCACCCACCCATCCACCCATCCACCCACCCGCCTACCCACCCATCCACCTACCCACCCACCCACCCACCCACCCATCCACCCATCCACCCATCCACCCACCCACTCACCCACCCACCCATCCACCCATCCACCCACCCACCCACCCACCCAACCAACTACCATAAACGCCCCATGGCCCAGGTTGTGCACCCCCCCCCACGCCCACACCGTCCCCTCAGGCCAGACGGGCCTGGCCCAGGTCATTGCTTTGTGGGCAACATACCCTACCCCCCCCCCCCCCCGGGGCTTGGGGGGGGTGTATAGAGGTGGGGTGGGTGGCTTGGGCCCAGATTGTGGCATTGCGGGCCAATCCCCCCCCCTCCCGCCCCACGCCGCCTTTATGCCCCCCCCCTAACAACAACAGAGCGGAGGATCCCCTCTTTGAAAGACAAACGCATGCGTGTACCCGGAAGTGCCAACCGGCATTACTCGTTGGGCCTTTACCCCCCCCCGAAAAAGAATATATACCCCGGGGTATAGATGGTGGCCGGACGCTCAATAGGGCCAGAAGGGGTATAGTGTTTGGTGCTGGAGGCTCAGCAAGTTCCTTTTGCCTTCTTATTCAGTACGTGTGTGTGTCACAGGTGCTGATGGAGCTGGGGCAGCACCTTCTGCAGCTGTGGCCCATGCCTCCAGCAGCGTTTCCAATGTCAAGCAGCAAACCACAATCACTGCTTTCTTCACATGAGTGACTTTGCAGCGGTGTTGAAAGCGTACCCTCAATTTGCTCGCATTTCGTTTGCTTGTATGTCACAAAAGGGGGCACAGATTTTGGCAAAACGCCCATTCAGCCAAGGGGGGTATAGTATTTGGGGGGTATAAATGGTGTGGGGGGGTATATTTTTGGGGGGACCCAGGGCACCACCCTTTTGTACCACTGCAGCGCCTGCACAGCACCGCAGACCAGGCGCAGACTCCCGTAGTCTGCCCTTGCCTCACCCGTCCACCAGAGGCTACGTTCCGAGGGGGGGCGGGTCGTGGGGTGGGGAGTGGGTGCAAGGCACCTGCACAGGGCACAGTGTTGCAGGCCTCCGCCTCCGAGAGGGGCGCCTCAGGGCATTGTGCTCCTCCGATCGGCACCTGAAGTGTTCTGCTGCGGGTGCGGGATCCAGCACCGCATGTAGCGTCACATGGGCCCCAGGCAGTCCATTCGCTGACCACACAATCCGCTGCATCTGTGGGCAAACACGACAGATCCGCAAGCGGAGCCTGGGGGGTGGCGGGGATAAGGGGCCCAACGGATGGCTGGCCCGCACCCCAGTCCCTAGGCTTTGCTGGGCAACAGGCAGTAGGGAGGGTCAAAGAGGCCCTCTTAACATCCATCTTCCCTCCCCATTCCCAGGGATGTATTAGAAAGGGGGGGGAGGGGGGGGTCTGAAGGGGGGGAGGGACATTTGACTGGGACCACCCTCCTCCCAGAGTCCCCCTAGGGTCCCCGCCGAAGGAGGGCCGAAAATTTTTAAGCTTAAATCCTCTTGGCACCGAAGGCGCAGAAGCAAAATTTTGGCTGCCAGCCTCAAACATTGGAAGGGGAGGAGGGGGGGGGGGGGTCTAGGGGATGGGGTACCCCCCCCCTCCTCCTGCGGTGTACGGCCGTTCTAACACATCCCTCCCCATCACACATCCCCCCTCCTCCGTCCAGGGGGTGGGGGTGAATGGGCCTTTGAGGCCACAGCCCTGAGGGCTCAGGCTGGACGCCGTGGAGCTGGACTTCGTTCGTCGGGAGAGGGTCCACTGGTGATTGTGCCCCAGCCCACACGGAAGTGCCACATCTCGGCTGCAGGGCAATGTCTGGGTCCCATCCGCCACCCGTTTGCCTCGAGCGGGCACGAGCGGGACCTGGTCGCACCGTGTGCGCCTCCGCCCCACGCCCCCCCAACTGTCTCGCAAAACGGGGGGGCACCAAATGTGGCTCATTGCCTCAGTGCCTCAGTGAAAAATGTTTCTGCGGGTCGGAAGTTGGCCTGGGGGCGACACAAACGTCTGAAAACTCGGGGGGTAGGGCGGGGAGGGCACCAGCAGTACTACACGCCAAACTGGCCTTCATGAACGTCTCCATGTGTTCAATGGGGAATTCAAATCTGCCAACAGAACAACCAAAGTTTTCCCTCTTTCCATGTCCTTCTGGTGTCAACCGACTCCTCGCCACTCACAACGCTCCACCAAGCCGCGGTGTTGGCCCAGCGCCTCGGTTTCTCCTTCGGGGGAAGGGGGAGACCTATGCTTGAACGGGGGGGGGGACTCACGGGTTTGTGCACCAAAAATGGCCCAAAATGTGTTCCCTTTCAAAATTTGACTTTTTCCCTTTGGTCAGACCCCCCCTGGGGTGGGGGGGGGTGACCCTCCTCGTTCCAACTTCCCCATTCCAGCACAGGTCTGGGGGGGGGGGGGGGCAAATGTGGGACACGGGGGAACGAGGGGACCTCGTTCTCCCCGGGAACAGATGTTGGCCAACACGGCTGCGCTGCGCCCCGCAGCTGCGACCATTCAACGGGCCCCTTCGGCGGAGAATGGCAAGGGACTGAGGGATGAACTGCGGCACGTGTGCGCGGGCACATGCAGTGCTACGGTGACACGTGCTTTGCACTGCCAACGCAACACCTTCTGCAAAAGGCCTCGGGTGAGCGGTGCATACGTTTTGTTGCGCCCTGCGCCCAGCCCCGCCTGCTCCTGCAGCCACGTGTCTTCCAAAGGACCCCGGTCTGGCCCGTCCACTCCCCACGGCAAACTTATGTTCTTGGCCACCACATACCTCCCAGGCATCCTCAACCGCCCCACATGGGTAGGGGATAGGCTATTGCTTAAGGGGGGGGGGGGGGTGGCCAGCCCTGGCTGACCCCCCCACCCCCCTGTGTGACATTCCGTCTGGTTGTTGCTCCTTTACGGGGCCCTGGACAGTCACCCATTCTTCCCTTCGCATGTTGCGTCGGGTGGCTGCTTTCTGTCGGCCGCTGCGGCCGCTGCTCTTGCTGGTGTCGTTTCCGCGTTCGCGGAGCCCAGTAGTTGGTGCGTTGGGACTGTGCTGGATGTGGCATGGTGTGCCGTTTGCGTGTCAGCGGCGCCCAATAATTGGCGTATTGAGGATGTGCTGGTTGTTGCCGGGGTCGTTTGACTGTTTTTGCTGTCCACACACCTCTGTCCACAGGCCGTCCATAGCCTGCCTCGCTGTGTTTCTGTGCGGCCCAGGTGCCCTGTTCCTCCACGCGCTGTCCGGGCCATCCACCATATGTCCTTTTCCCCCTCACGGCTGGGCCCCCGCTCCTGTTGCGCAAACAGCCCATCTGGGCTGCGGGAGACACCCCCCACCTGATGCCGGTTGAGCAGGGGTTGCCCTGGCACCTGGTAGCGACGGGGCTGGCTGGCCAAGCCATCCCCTTTATTGTCGCTGCCTCCCATGCGCACGCTCCACCATTTGCTCCATTCTGGTTCCCTGTTCCCGCCGTTCTGGTAGCCTCTCCTGCCTTGCTGTGCCCCTCCTCCTTGTCTGGGGTGCCCGCCCTTGTCCCCCTTGGTGTGGCTCCCGCGTTTTGTGTGTCTGTGTTGCTCCTCCCCCTGTCTGGTGGCGCTGCTGGGTGCCCATGTCGTGCACCCCCTCCTGTCCCACACGCCTGCCCCCCCATACGAGGATTTCACATCTCCATACAACGTGGACTGCCCAGTGCCCGGTTGGCTGTTCGCGGCCCTATTGCCACCCCCGTGGCGGGCACCTCCCGGGGCGCAGGGCGCAGCCCCCGCCCTTGTGGAGTACGTGGGCCCCCCCCACATCAGAAGAATTGTCCTCCGGCAAAAAATGAAATTTATCAAAGGGGCCGGAAATTTGAGGCCGGTTGTAGGTACACAAACGTTTTTTTGGGCTCTGGCCCATCCATCCCCCCCCCCACGGGGGCGGGGGCGGGGCTTCTCCTTAAGCAATAGCCTGGTAGGGGACGGTTGTGCGTTCGGGAGGGGACGGTTGTGCGTTCGGGAGGGGACGTGCAGGGCAGGGCTGTCCAAAACCAAGGTTTTGGTTTTGTACTACAAGACCATTGCCCTGGTGCTCCCACGTCCATTCCTGCCGGGTCGGCCCATCCTGCACCCGCACCGAGAGACCAGGGGCAGTGGGGCGCTGCAAATGTGGGGTGTGGGGCAATGCTGTGCCACCCGGTGCCTTTCTTGTGGTCGGTGCGGGACGTTTGGCTGTGGTGTGTGCCTGAGGCCAATTTGGCCTTTATCTCGGTGATGACCCCAGTTTGGGCCCCACAAAAAAAAGCAATCAAAAATATGATCAGGCCAATGACAAGCCATGGGGCAATCCTTTTCAATTGTCGGGGAGGGGGAGAACCCAACTTGGGAGACGGCGATCACTCATTGCCTTCGCGGGGCGTTTCATTGCATTCATTGGTCCCTCAGTGGTTTTCATTGGTCCCTCAGTGGTTTTCATTGGTCCCTCAGATGACCCCATTTTGGGCCCCAGCCCCTTGTCCCGGGCTGCGGGGCGCCCTGCGCCCCTGCGGGCGAGGGACACGGACACGTGATGCCGTCGAACGACCCCCCGCTCACCCGAGGGGGGGGGGGGCTCTCAACTTGGCACTGTGCAGCAAACCTCGCCCAAACCCAAGGCGCCGAGGGAGGCAAGGCATACCGGCACGGCAGAAACACGGGGACACCACGTTGCATTGGCAGTCTGCTCCTTCACGGCCCTGGGGTTCGCAGCCGCCGGCGGGCGTCAGGCGCAAACTGGTCCCGGGTGGGGCTGCGCAGCCGTCAGGAAGCCCAGCGTGTTCAGGAGCGCTGTAGACGTCGCGGTCGAGGCCGAGCATCCGGGCTGCAGCGTCCCGACATTGCGTTTCAGTCTCCAAAATGTGGTATCCCGCAGTCCGACAAGTTCCGGAATAAATGACAACGTACGACGGTCCTGCGCGGGCAGTGAGAGCGCAGAGAGAACGACTGGTGCACCAAAGCACAACATGCAGTGCGAAGCCGAGGCATTGCTGCGAATGCCGGGGTAACTGTGGGCCGGCATCGACTGCCGCCCAAGGAATGAGTCAAGGAACGAGTCGGAACGCCCCCTCCAAAGGCTAGCAGCGCTCTTTCAGGGCGCCGGGTCCGGAGTAAAACCGGGTGCCGGGTCACGGTTTGGCCCCTGCCAACACCGGTCAGCCTCCGAGCAACACAAACAGGCATCCGCGCTGGCCGCAGCCGGACTGGCTGACGAGACGCAGGGGCTTAGGAAAATGGGGGGAAATGGAAATATGGGGGGAAATGGGGGGGAAATGGGGGAAAATGGGGGGAAATGGAAATATGGGGGGAAATGGGGGGGAAATGGAGGAAAATGGGGGGAAATGGAAATATGGGGGGAAATGGGGGGGAAATGGAGGAAAATGGGGGGAAATGGAAATATGGGGGGAAATGGGGGGGAAATGGAGGAAAATGGGGGGAAATGACAAAGTACATGCTGCAAAAGGGGGGGGTGGCGGCTGGGACCAAAAAGAGGTGCCAAAGGAGTTTGCGACGGAGACGCCCAAGGACAATCTGGGACACCAAAAGTGGTGATCGTGGACCATGGCAACCCGGTGTTCCCCGCTTGACTCCCCGCCAACGTCCTGAACCGCCTTGAATGCGCATCGTGGATGGAGCACACCGCACCGGGGCACAGTGGGCAGCGTGTACAACGGCCTGTTCACAATGCGAAGTGTGCCGTGCGCAGTGTGTCACTCATGTGTATTTTTGAATTGTGGTGTGTGTTTGTAGTGTGTAGCATGCGCTGTACAATGTGCAACCGACGGCGGGCTGCATTGAGCGCCTGGTGAGATGCGCAGAAAGGCATTGGCCGTTCTCCATTGGCATGACCCCAACGCACAGAAGGGGCAGGGGAAGGGGTAGTAGGGGGGGGGGGGTAAAGGGCAGGGGCAGGGGCAGGGGCAGGGGCATTGGCATCTGAAAGGGCCAAGGCAGAGGCAGGGGCAGGGGATGCGGCGACCACTGTGGCAGAGAACACAGGAAAACGGACTTGGGGCCGTGCAAGACCCAAAGCAGCCCCTTCCGCTGAGAGCGCATGACACGGTGATCGACGTGACGATGCCCCTCAGCCACTGGGGTAGTGACTAGTGTTGGTTGACCGTCAAAGTGCCGTCGCCCAAGTGGCAGACCAACATTAATGGAAGACGACGGATACATAGCACTAGGTCTACCTGTGAGTCCTGTCCCCACGAGAGCCACGGGACGGAACCCGGGCTCAATGCACAGCGAGTGGCCCAGATGCTTCATAGCTCAACATCCGCTGTCGATACAAGAGCAGACATACCACCGCAGGATTCAAGAGTACAGCCTTCTCCTTGCCCTCCTTCTCCACCGCCTGCACAACAGCGATGAGGTGGAGGTTAGAACCGCCGGGGGGGGGGGGGGCAGGTCAAAGGCAGGTCAAAGAGGCAGGTCAGACTGAAACCAACACCATAACCCCATTTCTGGACTAAATTGATCGCCCAAACAGTTGGTTGGGGTCGTTGCACTAGGGCCCGCCTTGTGGTGGCACATCGCGATAGCCTTACGGCAATCGCAGCGTTCATCTTTATGCGTCCGTTGCTGAAATGACACCCGACAATAAATCCTCAAGACCCAAGAGACTACAGGAAAGCAAGGCCTACCACTGCTTCCCATTTGGCATCCCCAACCATTGGGTCTGGACCTCTTCACCCATTGGCAGCCCTCTGCATTCCATGCGGCCTCGGCAACCCACACGACCACGACTTGGACCAGGAGCACAGTGACCGGAACCGCCTGAATGACTCGAAACTCCGCCACCAGGACCTCTAGGGCACGGAACAGCACAGCCTGAAGTCCCCCACCGGGACCATGGCGATGCAGACTCGCTTTGTACAATCAACAACTTTGTAAAATGGACCCGATAGACACCCGATGCCTCTTCCTTAACTTACGCTAACTTGAAATAGCGATGGCGTCGATCCATCAACACATTTATCCCCCAGAGGCTCACAATTCAGCGCGTCAGCCCTCGCCTACAACAAAACCCTAAGCGCCCTAAGCGCCATGTGCTACACTTGGGGGTGTACGTTGACATGTTGTGGCATGCTCTCTTTTCCTTCGTGTCACGGGCATCTTCTTTAGATAATTGTCCAGCCTCTGGTGTACGGCTGTGCGTTGACCCTCGGCAGCCCATGTCTTCCCCGTTCCTGTGGGCAGTGATGCATGGCGGTGCATGTGCCCTGTGCCGCCCCTTGCCCCCGCCTCAAAGAGCCATGCACTGTAACCCCCCCCCCCCCCTTGTATAAGCTACGCCAAAGTCCCAAATTAATACAGTCCTTACGCCTACTATAGCTTGGACATGGGCGTAGCTTGCGCGCGACACATACCACTACCAACACCGGGCGGCCAGGTTCAAAAAGAGAGGATTGCATGGTAAGCTGGTGCAAGAAAGGGGCATATAATGCACAAACACCCCCAAAATTAGAGCTATGTGGGTTCAAGTGGCAAACACTCACAACAAATGTGTCCATGACCCTATCCCTAGGAACCTAGTTTAAAGGTAATATGGATTAATTTTTGGCAAAGATTAATAAGATTAAACGAAAGTTGTCGCTTTTGGCGGGGGATGCGGGGGCTCACTTGGGAAAATTTCCACCCCCACGGGGTACCTTGTGGGTTTGACCGCCATCGTGTGCGGTTGCATGCTTGGGGGGGGATATTGGTTGGAAATTTTAAAAATATTAAAATGGCTCTCGGCTTTAAAATGTCCGTTTCATTTTTGCTTTAATTTTTCAAGAATTTAAAAATTAGGAAGTCGCCAGGATTAATTTTAAACCAAGAAAATTTAAACCAAAACCTCCAAAATTGAAACCTCCCTACACAAGCACAACAACACATACTACGGAACCTTTGTGCTTGTCCGCGGCCATTTGGGCCATTGTGCTGTACTTACACCTCTTGGGACCCATTCTTGGGGTCCCAAAGGGGTGCCGTGGGTTGAGTGTCCTTAGGGGAGCTAGTGGGTTCGGTGGTGGTGGTTTGGTGGGGTTTAGGGACTTCTTGCCGGTTAGTCGGGGGGTTAGCCGGCTCGGTTTGGGGTTTTGCGGGGGGGTTGATGGGCGTCTTTTTGCCCGGGCGCGCCTTTTGAGGGTGCGCGGCCGCGGCCTCCGCCTCCGTGAAGAGGAGGCCTCGCGGCACCTCATAGAGCTCGGGGTTGTCCGGGTATCGCACCCAAACAACCCCGCTCTTGCGGGCGTGGGCACCGGTGACGGTGCCCACCTCTACCCCGGTGGGGTAGGGGACGTGGACGGAGGACCCAACGAGTGGATCGTTGGGACCTCCGTCCTTCTTCTTATCCCCCCCCCCCCCCTTTGCTTCCCCCTCCCCCTTCTCTTCCCCCTTGGGCTTGGGGGCCGGCGTGGCCTTGGTCTTCGGGGGTAGGGGGGGGTTGTTCTTTTTCTTGCGGGGGGGGAGGGCTCCGCTTGAGGAGTCCGGGGCAGACTCCGAGTCGGACTCATCGTCCGACTCGAAGCGCTTCCTCTTGAGGTTGTGTTTGGGTTTTGGGTTGGGGTTGGTCTTGGATGCGGGGGGGGGGGTTTGGTTGGCTGGGGGGGGGGGGGGTTGGCTGCCTGGGGGTTGGGGGTCGTGGTGGCGGCGTTCCCCCTCTCCTCCCCCTCCCCGCCCCCCATCTCCCTCCACCTATCCCCCTCCTCGCATCCCACCCATCCCACCTCCGCCATGTGCGCCCAGGTGCTCGGCCTATACGGCCGAGCAGGTCCCCACGTGGTGGAGACGACACGGCCTTGTTCCCAGTCTTGGAGGCCGCGGAGTAGGGCCAGCCCCAAGGCCGGATCGCGGGCGAGGATCTTGTGGACCCCCCCAAGGCCCACGCTGTTCTCCCCATCCCTATCCGACCACAGGATACGGATGGGGCGAACGTCGTCCGCCCGAACCACCACGTCCTTGACCTGCAGGGGAGTGCAGGCGGAGACGTGAGACGGGGCAAATTTGGTAAATTTTTCGGCGACTTTGTTTAATTTTTTTCGTTTAATTTTTAACGTTAATTTTTAATTTTTCAGTCGGCGCTTTAAATTTTAAAGATTAAACTAAAGAATTTAAACCAGACGACGAAATTGTAAAAAAAACCAACCTACACACACACCTCACCGAATCCGGGGCTTCCTTGAGCCTGGACAGCTCCCATTGCAGCGCGGAAGGCTGCAGAGGCTGTAGGTGCCTCCACAGGGTCCGCAGTAGGTGTTCTGGTGGTCTTCGGTTGTCGGACCACCGCCGCCACGCCCTTGTTGGTACCGCGGGACCCAGCCACCAGCCCTTCGTAGGTGTGCTGGGCCCCAGGGTCGTAGATTGGGTTGGGCAGGGCTAGGAGGGTGGGCCAGTTCGGTGCAAAATACACCGACTTGCCCTGTCTCCACTGCCTGCACCAACCCAGAGCTACCCAGTGTGTTAAACACACTAGGTAGTGGGCGTTCCCGAAGCGGATGCCCCGCGGGTCATCCAGCAGGTTTAGGGCTCCCAGCGAGCCCGTACACACCTGCTCACCCGCGGGGCACATCGGCCCGCCCGGGACCGGTGTCCATACCCATCCCCCCCCCCCTCCCTGCATCCCTATTCCACCCCCCTTTCCTGTCCCCGTTCTTCCGGATGAGGGTCCGGAGGAGCCGGCGCAGGACCCACTTCAAGGTGAGGTGGGCCTTGCTCGGCGCTGAAAAAAGTGGGGTGTCTCCCCCACACCCCTCTTCCAAGGCCTGGGCGCTCCAGGGGATCGCCCCGGCCTTCCCCAGGTTGCTGGAGCCAAACCCCAGGGCTTTTTGGAGCCACCGGGGCAGGGGTAACACCGGGGGGGGGGGGGGGCTTGCTCCTGCACCTCGTCCCCCTCCCCCTCCCCTGACTCATCCCCCTCATCCACTACTTGCTCCCCCTCAGCCACCACCATGTCCCCCCCCTCCAACTTAATCTCCTGCCCCCCCCCCCCCCCCCTCTGGATAACTGCCCTGGCTCTGAGAAGCCCTGCGGGCTTCCCTGTCCCTCCTCCTCTCATCCTTCTCCCTCCTCCTCTCCTCCTTCTCCCTCCGCCTCTCCTCCCTCTCTTGCCGTCGGTCAATAGAGGCGACGGCGGGTGCTCCGGTCGCTCCGGTTGCTCCTGGTGCTCCGACAACTGGAGCTGGTGCAGCTGGAGCTGGAGCTGGAGCTGCTGGAGCCCCAGATTGCAGGCGGTCCTCCACTTTTTGCATCTGTGGAGGACAGCATGCAAAAATTAAAAAAAAACAAACTTGGTTTAAAATCTCTGGTTTCAATTTTGAATCGCTAAATTCGGTTTAAATTTTAAAGATGAAAAGTCGCCAGCATTAAAATTTAAACGAGCATTCGGTTTAAAATTTAAACGAGGAAAGCGGCTATGCACTATGCATGTGGGCAAGCACACGACGACTATGCACGCACACACACACAGGCAAGCATACCAGGCGTGTCCCCATGGATTCGACCATCTTCTCCAACGCGGCGAGCATGGTGGGATCCATGGATAGGCGAGAACAAAGGTGCTGGGGGGGACAGCAAAAGCGCGGAGGAAGGGGGGCTGTGGGTGGCCGTGAGGGTGTAATTGTGCAGGGGGCAGTATGGGGGGTACCGTGGTACCTAAGGGGGAGGTCAAATTTTAAAAACCACCACTCCCATACCTGTAAAACCACCTCGGCCTCCCTTTCCGTAGAAGTGGCCCCCGCCATCCCCCCACCCCGTGCCGTGTGGTCATTGTACGCCCTTTTCAAGAGAGCGTTAAGGCTCTCAACCACATCGGCACAAACCCCCCTCCAACCCCACCCCTAGCCGCGCTGCATTGGCCACCGCCATCTCCACGTCCTCCTCCAGGTACAGCAGGTAGTTGGACTGGCAGGCGGCCTTGCAGCAGCACTCCCGGTACGCGCTTGCCACTGCTGACGCCTGCAGGGCCCCAGTGGGGGGGGCGTCAGTGTACAACTCCCGGAGGAGGTCGCGCATGGCCACACGCGGGAATTCGTGGCCGGTAGCGGCCGTATAGTCAAGCCCGCGGCGGGTCATGAAGGCGGAGAGGTGGCGGTATCCCGTCTTTGTGACATTGAGCTCCATAAGTAGTAGTAGTAGTAGTAGGGTGCGGGAAAGAGCATAGAAGCGTATTGCTTCACCGCCTCCTTTTGCTTATTGCGAATGAGGGTGGGGTAGCCAACCTCCGTGGCCTCGGCCCAACGAGCCTTGGCCAACGGGGATGAAGCCACCCACTCACCAAGGAGTTGGGAAACCAAAGGGTCCCGCAAACTCTTGGCCCCACTCAAACGCGTTAGCGTCATGCTAAGCTCGGTAAGGGTGTCCCGAGAGAAAGGCATAACAAGATCTACACAAGGGAAAAGTGGGTGTGGAGTGGGGTAGGAGGTGCCCCCAAGGAAAGACTCTATGGGTTCAATAACCGACCCATAGGCATTAAAATCCCGCTACAAACCCATGAACCAACCTTGGACGACATGAAACACCTCGGGGATCCTAATATGCCCATGTACGTAACCGAGCAAACCGGTTAAAATCAGGAAATTCTCGTTTAAAGAGTTAATATTTGTTGGTTTAATTTTTAATTGCATTCAAATTTGAAAAATTAATTTAACCCATATTACCTTTAAACTGGGTTCCTAGGGATGTGACTGGCAAATCCATCACCAAACCTGGCTGCACTACGTTTGGTACCGAATTAAAATTAGGTCCCAAATTAATACGGTCCCTACGCCTACTGTAGCGTGGACAAGGGCGTAGCTTATACAAGGGGGGGGGGGGCTATCTGCTGTTTGCGGTCGTGCTTTGTGCCCCTCCCTCTGTTCCTCCCTGCCTCTCTCCCCTGCCCCCTCTGTCTCGGCCTCCCTGTGTGTGTGTTTCTCTCTGTCATTGGCGATCGCGATCACTCTGCCTTGGGTGCTTGTGTGATGCTGATGCCCTGGACGCACCGCACCCCCTCCTCCTGCGTCGGTATTGTCCGTGGGAGCCAATGCACGTGAATGCAACCAGTTGCATTGACAGGGGAGAAGAGATCTAGAACCGACATGTCGGAGGAGACTAACGATTCAGACGGAGACGCCGAACCACTCGGACGTCCGTCCCAAGCCCTCCACGAGTCCCCGGGTCTCCAGAGCGCATTCTTCCAAGTCCCGTAAGACGGTCCCTGGTCCCAAGTCCCTAGTGTCAACGATAGCAACATATGTTCGTGTTGGCGAACGTGTGCGAGGCAAAGCCAGGGGCAGCACGACCTTCCGTGAACAGTTCGATCTCATCGAGAGCGATTGACGGCGAATCGACGAAGATGCGCATTGCAGACACGGACACCGGCGGGTCGAGCCGCCAATACGTCGTTGACCCAGAGGGCAACGAGAAAGCGGAGCTGTAGTTGTGCCAAGAGCTGCCTGGGGTGCTGTGCTTCGCGCTGTCGTCGGCGGTGTACTGCAGCTGCAACCGGCCGCTGGTTCTGTCCGTGTGCACCCCAAGACCGTCCCTCCCGACGCTGAGGTACAAAATGAGCCGTTCTTTACGGAGCCGGACCCCCACGAACTTGAGGCCCGTATGGCCCGGGGACCAGCCGTCGCGGTCCCCCTTGCGCCCATCGTTGATGTTTCCCCAGCACCGCGCCTCCGTGCCGCTCCACGCCACCCCCGTGCCGGCCTCCCTGGCAGAGCAGGGGCTGGCGGACCCGGAGCCGAAGGGCACGGCCCCCGCGTGCTGCAGTGCCTCGTTGGAGAAAGGGCGGTCGCTTGGGAGCCCGGCGACGTGCGCCAACGCGCCTGCGGACCGGACAGGGGCGGAGATCAGGGGATGGATATCACTGGGGGGGCCGGATCCCCCCCACCCGACCCCCAATATTGTAACACAGCGGTATGACACCCGTCACAAAAAAAGTACCGTGGAGCCCTGTGGACGTCACAACATTTTCGGAACCAGCGATTTCCCACTTTGGCCCTTGATATCTATCGTGACATGTCACGATTCACTACCCTCACCCCCCATTCCCCCCCACCCCCGACCCCCCAAGTGGCGCGAAAACTCGACCCGTCCCTGGCGGAGATGCGCATTCCGTTCCTGCGACCGGAGTGGAGCCCCTCTTCCGCTCCATGGGACTGCCACTCCTGCTGCCCTTCGGGCCGGTCACCTCTGTCCCCTGACAGCGCCCCCTCAGTGCATCCCTTCCTCCGCACTTTGAGAACTGTCCGGTCACGAACCAGCAACACGATTGCACAACGACACGTTACAGCGAAAACCACCAGCCTCAAATAAGAGCGACGATAT
This sequence comes from Eutreptiella sp. 'Long Island Sound 2002', assembly GCA_964036045.1. NCBI lineage: Eukaryota > Euglenozoa > Euglenophyceae > Eutreptiales > Eutreptiaceae > Eutreptiella > Eutreptiella sp. 'Long Island Sound 2002'. The sequence goes on along the minus strand of OZ038382.1, from coordinate 57,276,958 downwards.
TTGGTACCTCACCACCCCAGACACCACCGAATGGGGCAACAGAGTCGGTGGTATTGGGCCCTGAATCGGGGGGCGGGGAAGGGGGGGCGGGCGCCACGATGAACCCATCTGCTCCGATCAGTCAGATGCACAGCCCCACAGCCCCATAGTCAATGGGACGGGGTGGGGCTGCGATCAGCACGGCTGACGCGCTCCAAACCACCTCGCCGCATTGACAGAACCTGGGAAGCCACGGAAGGTCCCACGCCCCCAACCGCCGGATGCTGTTTTGCGACACGGCCCCCCTTTCGCTCCACCGCATTGGCCACCACATGCCCTCTCACCAGGACTTTCACCGGATCCGGCCCCAGTGCGTGACAGTGCGAAATTGGCACCAGCGCCTTTAAATGGGCCTGAAACAAAAAAAACCGCCATTTTTGGAAAATGCCTGGCAATTCCGCGTATTTACGTGGTCATCAGCTGGCCATCAATGGTCGGCGGTCGGCAGATGGCGGTCACCCACCAGCTGTTGGGGGTCAGTTGGTGGTTGGCGGTGAGCCATTGGCAGTTGGGGGGCTATCCCGCCAACGGCTGGCGGTTGATCACCGGCGGGTGGCGGGTGGCCGCCGCCGCCGGTCCGGGACTCCATGGCAGACCGGATGGTTGTCTGGTCCCGGGCGTTCAAGGACAAACTCTCCACAGTAGTGCACACTCTGCGTGTGTTTGCCGCCCCACCCCTTCACTTTTGGGCGTGCCTCACAGGCACGGCCTCGCATGGGGGTGCCAGAGGGTAGCGGGCCTTGATGAAGCACACTCCGGGGCACCAAATTCAGGGTTGCGACGACGTTGGAAATAACACGCCTCTACCCGCGCCAGTCTTTCCCCCTGAAAACACTTCTCCGTGTCGCGTGTCTGAATTGTAGGCCTTATCCGCACGGAACCGGATCAATGCATCCGATGCGAGGGTGCGAGACGCCAGGGACCGAATGGGTGTTGGCGGTCGTTCGGCAAGAAACACACGTCATGTGCGCCGCCCAAGGCTCTGGTGGCGGCCTTGTGTAAGCACAGGGACCCCATCTCTCCGTCGTTTTTCTCGCGGCCGTTGTGGTGGTGAGGAAGACGTGCGTGTGCGCCGGTTCAACGGGGGGAACGCGCGGGGGTTGTTGCTGCGCATTGCAACGCTCCGCTTGGGAGTGCGCACCCACTTCCGTTTGTATGACGTCATGTTCGGTGCACATCGCTGCAACGGGGCCAGGCCGGCAAGCGGCCGGTTGGCCGTGAGTCGCGCGCGTGCGCGACCCTAGCGAAGCACGGGGCCTGTCGGGCCGTCGCCCCCCTGCCTTCCTTTGTGCTTGTGCGAGGGGGAGGGGCTGGCGGCACAGGCAAAGGCACAACGGCGGAGCAGGAGACCGCGGCACCAACGTTTTGGGGAGGGGCGTACCGCAGACGCAGGGCCGGGCCTCTCCGGTGGCGCCACACGGCGCCCCACGTCGGACGGGGTGGTGCCGAATGGACCGGAAACGTTCCTGGCTGCCTCCTTCGCAGAGCCCGGGGCATGGGGTCCAGTCCGTCCAATCCTCCATCACGCAATCTGAAGGGCAGACCGCAGCAGTGCACTGGGATGTGCTGGGCCGAAATGCTGATGGTCTTTCCCAAGGAGGAGGGGGGGGGGGGATCGAACCCGGGCAATGACCGTACACGGTTTTGCTGTGGGGTCGCGTTGGCACTGCGAGAGCACTGTGCACGCGAATTCTCACGCGCCCCCCTCAAATTCCAGTGAATTCGCGCGTGCCCCCCTCAAATTCCAGTGAATTCTCACGCGCCCCCCTCAAATTCCAGTGAATTCTCACGCGCCCCCCTCAAATTCCAGTGAATTCTCACGCGCCCCCCTCAAATTCCAGTGAATTCTCACGCGCCCCCCTCAAATTCCAGTGAATTCGCGCGCACAACTTTTTTCAGACAGGCGACCGACATACCCAAACTAGCGCCTTTCATGAGATGCGCAATGGGCGCGTCATTTGTGAAGAGAACAGGTCCAAAATGCAGAACGTACGGAAGACGCATGAAAAACAATGGGGCAGAGGTGCACTAAGTGAAGGCGTAGGTACAGCCTCTGGCAGACCTACCCTGTTTAACACCGCATGCTACCAACAGCTACTGGATTGCAACCACTCGAGGGCACATGGCCCTGGCTGGTGCTCCTGACCCACGGGGGGGGGCGGGGGGGCGTTGGAGAGGCCGAAATTTGGAATGGCAAGATTTGGCGTACGGGCACTGCGCCGCCGTGTGTGAGACTCGCAGAAATGTTTGTGGGACTGATGATGAGCGCTCTCGGTGTGCACACGATGCACAAAACGCGTCGCGTGTTCAGCAATGCGCCGTTGGGCACCCCCACAAATGTCTGTGCTGTCCCGGCTCGGATATGGTCACCAGGCCTTTCGGCCGTTTCAGGAATACTCTTAATCACCCCCCGTCCGTGGCCTATTGCGACGCGTGCCACTCACGTCTGTGCTGAAACCATCACTGTCTGGATGTAAGTCTGTGACCCCCACCCTCCGTGTGTCACTGGCATCCGTACTGAACCCCTCACCATCCACCATGGACAAGACGTCAGAACTTGAGGACCGCACCCTGAATCGACGTCGGACGACGCATCTGGCACCTCCGGCGGTGGCATTAGTACCCGCCACAACCGATCCCACTCCGTCACCTGCCGCCGTTTAGGCAGCAGCAGCAAATTGTTTGGATGCTGCTGTCTGCCCGGGTCGGCCCATACATCGGCCCCGTCATTTCCCGGGACATTCAGGTCAGACGGCACCACCGGACTTGCACGCTCTCCCCCGCCGCCTCCCACAACCACAATACTTCTTCCCACAGGCCCTTGTGACCCGCCTCACCCGCTGAGTTCCGCCACCGCTGCCGTCGCCACTTCGGCGACCCAATCGTGATGCCTTTCTAAGCAAACTCGAAGTCCAATACCACGACCATACGCTCCCCTTTCGGTCGGAAAATGTGTTGTTTAGACAAGGGGGGGGGGGCGTACTTATAAAAGGCAAAGTAGGACACGGTTCCAAAAATTGCGGAAACAACACCTGCCGCGGTTTAGACACCAGGGGCAGGCCACGTAGAACGTGGATACTACACTATACTGCACTATACTTCTGCAATAATCGCCAAGCAAAATCACTACTCCCTGGTCACCACCGCCTGTTCACGGCTCGGAATACAAAAGATAGAATGTGAACCCACCGGCATGTCGCTCTATCAATGTCCGAACAGCCATGCGCGGGAGCCGCAGGGCAGATGCAGAGGTGCAAGGAGGTGCAGGGGGATGCAAAGAGACACAGGGGGAAGGAGGGAGATGCAGGGAGTTGCCAATAGCCAAGTAGAACCGCTACCCCCTGGTCGCCAACAGCTTTTTACGGAAGACAAACTATGCAATGTGCACCGCTCACTCACGACCCACCAGCACGTCTCTGTACACCCACCGACCCCCCCTTGTAAAAGCTACGCAAAAGTCCCAAATCAATAGGGTCCCTATGCCTACTGTAGCTTGGACAAGGCCGTAGACACCCAGGTTCAAAAAGAGAAGATTGCATCGTGAGCTGGTGCAAGAAAGGGGAATATGATGCACAAAATATCCCCAAAATCAGAGCTATGTGGGTTCAAGTGGGCAGACAGTCAAAACAAACGTGTCCAGGACTCTATGTAGCTGGCAAATTCGTCACCAAACCCATGTCTTATGTGGCCGCACAACATTTGTACCGATTCAAATTAGGTACCAAATTAATACAGTCCCTACACCCGTACCTTAGGCGTAGCTTTTACAGGGGGGGGGGCGTAGCAATATCCAAACAGCCGCGCAGGGAGATGCAGGGAGATGCAGGCTAGTGCAGGGGGGTGCAGGGAAATGCGGGGTGGCGGACGGAAGTAAAGGAAGGTGCAGGAAGATGCAGAGAGATGCGGGGAGACGCAGAGTTATGCAAGGTGTTGCGTTCACGTGGCACGGCAAGCAACCTGCTGGGTACTCGTAGACGTTCCAGCCCACATCCGAGGCCCCCCCATCCTCCCCGCCGCCAGGCTGACAACAATGACACCCCGCAGAGGGATGGTCCGTAGGAGACCACATAAAATATCCATGACAGCCAGATTGGCCTTGTGCCGCCGCCTCACATTGTACAAGGTCTAAATTGCCCAAATTTATGGACGTGCTTCCACACCTCTGCTCTGAACGATGGATGGTGCCTGAGGAGGGCAGCAGGAGCGTAGGAATCCACATTAGACCGGAAACGGGGGACAGCAGAACCACAAGGAGAAAGGTGCACAACACCACTTGCATCAGGAGATAGTTTGCCCTGTGCACCACGGTGCCAAATGCCCCAAACTTTAGTCCCAGATCCTAACGAACTCCCAACAGCAGTCTAGAAAGTGCGCCAGGAGCAGCACCGGGGCCGGCATCATGGCACGGCACGCCCGCAGTGGGTGAGGGGCGTGCCCTCGCAGACGCCAGCGCACCCCCGCCCGAGTGGACCGGGGCGACCGCATACGGACCGTGCGCGCCCCCCATGCGCACCCGCGATGGCAGGGCTGCGGGACGGTGCGGTCAAGGATGCCCCTCCGCACCGCACAGGCGCCTCGGGCTGCCCATATCATCGAGCCGCTCAAGGAGGGCGGGGGGGGAAGTTGGCGTCCTAGGACCCGGAGAGACGCCCCCCTACCCCCCCCCCCCCCGTGGTCCTAGGACCTGCAGAGTTGCACCCCCTGTGTACATAGCCGTTGCCATCTCTGGGGGGGGGGGGGGTCTCGGCTCGCGCCAAAGGCGGTGTCCCACAGCCTATGTGACCTTACCTCACCGGCGCGACTGGGTCCCAACCTCCGGTTGTCTACGCTCACAGCTGCCCAGACTGCTGACAATTCCCAAACCTCATCAAGGCGCTAGTGAGAGGGAGATACCGCTGTGCCTCTGTGTGTCGGTCGCGCGCGCCCTGGGCCTGCGGGCCAAGTGGCTACATTGGCCCTACGATCTCGGCGGCCCCCAAAGTGGGGGAGGAATCAAAAAGGCCATGCAATTGTTGCCGTCTTGGCGGTCCCAAACGGGGAAGGACTCGCAGGAATCAAAGTGGATACACAACCCTTGCCTTCTCGGGGCACCCAAACTGGAGAGGAATCAATATGGCTGTACCACCCTTATTGTTTTGGGGGCCCTAGAGTGGGGGGGAACCAAAGTGACTTTTCTTTTTTTTTGTCCGGCTCAACAGGTTCAACAGTTCCAATGAGTACAGTATGTAACAAAGTGACTTTTCAACACCTGCCGTCCCAGGCCCCAAAATGGGGAGGAATCAAAGTGGCAACATGTCTTACCTTACAATACCTTACCTTACAATGTAGTGCCATCCCGAATGGAGCGTAGATTGTGAGTCCATATCGCTAGCTCAAGGGGCCACACAAAGGCACGTGAAGGGAAGAGGCCCAAAACGCAGAATCTACTAAAGAAACATGAAAAAAAAGGGTGCATAGAGGTATCAATGAAAAAAAACGCACGTATGCATGCACCACCATATTTCCCCAAGCATGGTAATGCCCTACTTTTGGCACTGCAAGGGCACTGTGCACGCCACGCCCCCTATGTAACCCCTGCCGTCTTACAAGCCCCAAAGTGCAGAGCAATCAAAGTGGCGAGGTGACCCTTGCCGTCTGGGGGAGGGGAGGGGATGAGGAAGAACCCAAGTTGCTACGTAACACCTACCATCTTGGCCCCAAAAATGGGGAGCAATCCAAGTGGCTATGGGACCCCTGCCATCTCGGGCACCCCAAAGTGGGAATCAAAGTGGCTAGCCTAACCCCTGCCATATTGGGGCTCCCCAAAGCAGGGAGGTGCCAAATGGCTACATAAGCCCCACCTGATTACTAAAAAAGCTGAGCATAAATTGGAACAAAAGCTGAGAAAAAATTTTCTATTCGGTTCCTTTTGTTAGAATGTGTAAAACTGAGAAAAAACCCACGAAACGCTTTTTTTATCAGTATGAAGAGTGAGCAAAAAGTTGTTTTGAAAAATCAAATTTTCAATTCTACTGGAGACCCCATACACCACACCACACCACACCACACCACACCACACCACACCACACCACACCACACCTCCTTGCAATGCGAAGTGCAACAACATGGGCGCCAACGGATGCAACTCATTTACCAGATGTTCCTCACCAAACCCCAATGCACAAATGACCCCGTACCACCCATGCACATCAGTTTAGACCTGTCGGTGAGAGGTGAGAGTAGTGTTCTATTCATCCCACTGGGGTCCCCAAGGCGGGGAAGCAGTGAACAGCCCCTTCGAAAGCACACGTCAGGGGCGTTTGGGCCTAATGGTGTGCCCGGCACACGCCCCGGATCCAACCGCTTTCTCGTCAAGGGTCAACAACCATCAACAACCGCCAAAAAGCCTCAGCAACGCGCATCAGCCCTCAACAACCCACAGGGCACTATCACATCGTCGGGGGGCCAGGATGGGGGCTTCGGACAGCTTGGCAAGCAGCCCCACATGCAGGGGACCCTCTCCAGGGGAGCCGGTACCTGGCACCGTAAACCCATCAGCAAAGCCATAATCCACGACGGTTGCGGCAGGGATGACTGCAGTAGGCGTGCCCTCCAGGGAGACCTCAACCGTACCCCCATCCCAACCGTCACCATACGAGTCCACTGCCTGGAACGTGTAGTCCCCAGGCGCCAGGCAGATGGTGGTTTCGGAGTTGGAGTTGTCCCCGAGGCTGCCTGGCTGCTGCATGACGTCGCATGCCTCGGGGATGAGCCAGCCCACATCGGCGCCGTTTTGCATTGTGGCAACGCGGACTGTGAGGGGTTGGCAGCCCAGGGGAGCCCCTAGCGCGCCCAGGGGAGCGCCTAGCGCGCCCAGGGGAGCCCCCAGGGCGGCACCGGACTGCCCGGTGCAACGGCCCGGTACCTCAAACCACAGCTCGCCATTGACGTCCTTCGCAAGAATGGGGGTTTCCGGATCCTCCAAAAGCAACTGAAGGTCAGACGTCTGCCAGCCGTCCAGCAAATTCACTGCATAATGCCCGGGGGCCAGGCATAGTTCGGGGGGGGTGGCCGCATCCGCATCTGCGGCAGAGCATGCGACGGGCGGCTGGGTTATGTCCCTGAGCGACCGGGCCACTTCAGGAGGGTGGAAGAGGATTCGCCGGCATCCTACGACACCCACGGCCTCTGGGTCGTAGCAGGGCCGCGACGCGGCGGGAGGTGTTTCGCTGCTGGAGCCGTCGAGGCACACAAAATCCAGACCTGCCTCGTCCGAGCACTGCAGAAGGGCCGTGCCGTCCGCGGTGCTACAGTGCCCGCAGTAGTGGTCCCAAACAAAGGGTGGGCAGTGCCAGACAACGTCAGGCGATGCATCCCCATCGCACAATGGGAACCCGGAGGACGGGGATGGGGATGGGGAGGGGGATGGGGATGGGGAGTCCCGACGGTCTCCCAACTGTTGGGCTGTGGGGCTGGAGAGCGTCGCTATTCCGGTCGTCAGATCGATGGTCCATATCGCGCCGTCCTCACACCCCATCACAAGGAACTGCCCATCGGGCGAGTACACGACGGCGAGGATGCCGGACCGGGCCGCGTCTGAGGAGAACTCCTCCTCGCCGGTGGACTTGCTGATCACGTACAACTTTTGGTCGACGCCGCCGGACGCGATGGATGCGCCATCCGGCGAGAACGCCACCGCTGTCACCAGTCCGGAGTGCTTTGGCACCGTCTTCTTCAGCCGCGTGTTGTACCAGTACTTCACTTCGCCGCTCTGCGTGCCAGCAGCGAGATTCAGATGATTGGCGGGCGAGAAGACGACAGCCGTTGCTTGTGACCGGCTGAGAATGTCCTGCCGGCGAACATCTTGAAGGCAAAGTTTGGTGTACGAGTAATCCGATGGCCGTTGGGATCTGAGCGCCCCCTTGCGGAGGTAGTAAACAGGAGGTATGCTCTGCAGGACATATGTGAGCCCTGTGCAGTCCGTGCGCTGCTCACACTGTGTCACTGCGTTCTCGAAACTCTCAAAACTCAGTGGCGCGTCGTAGTCGATGGGGATGTCTCCACGGACCCGGCAGATGTGGTTGGCTCCCGGTAGCGGAGGCCCTGTGACAGAAGGATGGAGGGCTACCATGGGTGAGTGGTGCTGTGGCTACGGCCTGCACACCAGACACCACACAAGTGGTGGCGCTGGAGTGGGGCAAGTGGGGCGCGCACCCCAGGCCGTGGGCAGCTCTGCTGGGCATCAGTTGACAGCTGGTGGTCTGGAGCCTCGTTGGACGAAGTGTTGCCTCTCCATGGGCTGCCCCGGCCCAAAGAATCCCTCACCCCTTCCCGCCTTCGCCGAGTTGGATGGACCGGATGTGCACCCAGCACCAGGGAGCCCTGCCCCATGGGGAAGGTGGTATCCGGATGGTCCGTACTGTGCAGTACAACTAGCCTTTGTGGTACACCCCCCCACCAACATAGGCCCTGCCGCTCAAACAGGGCCAAAAGGTTTGTCAGACCTGCTTGCACATTGATCAAACAAGCCCCGCGAATGCTTCACCTGTCCAAAAGCCACGTTGATCAAACATTCCGCCCCGGTCAAGCACACTTCTCTAGCTACATCGATCAAATGTATCCGATCACTACACTCGCCCAATAGCCACTGGTAACCGCCAACAGCCGTCAGCTGAACGCCAACAGCCGTCCGTTGGCTAAATTTTCTTTTCTACATTTTTCTGTCGCTGAGGAGAGCGGAGTTTGGGGTGGCACAATGCGCTCCTTCCTCAATGAGTTCCCTGCCACAGGCACACCACCAGGAACATCGGCGTCGGTCCACGTCTGAAAAAGATCCGTCTGAAAGGCGTACTGGGCCTTCTGGGCTCCATCGCAGCAGTCCGCAAACCCGTACGACTCGATGACATGAGGACCGGCCTCAATCTCCTTTTCGAATGTCAGAGCGTCGCCCCAGTCGTTGGCCCACTGAACGGCCTGATCCGAGAAGAACACGTCAGCGTTGTCGAGCCGGAGGGTACCGCCGTGGCTGTAGTCGGCTCCCAACCGGAACTTCAACACCCCCTTTTCAGGGGCAGTGAAGTCGAACCGATGGAAATAGGCGATGTCTCGGAGGATGGCCCCAAAGTAGCCTCGGTTGTTGACGGTGACGCCGTTGATTGTGTCAAATTCCGCCAGGGCTCTTGGTCCGCGTGCGTAGTGGCTCTCCCGAGGAAGTGAGTTAAAAGTGGTGACGCATTCCTCAGAGTTCCGGGGTATGACGTCGTGGTCCTTATTCCACTTCCGCGTGTCCAACGTGATGGCGTCCACGTTTAGGTCAATGCCGTACGTGCCAGAGCAGCAGAGCAGTAGCAAGAGCAGCGAAATGCAAACCATCCAATCAAAACTCGCAGCGCTACCCAAAAAAAACAATTCCTGAAGAGGGTGTGAATGGCTTTGCACCCAATGGGCCTGAGCGGGAGTGAACGAGCGAGAAAGACGGAGGGGAAGAGGTAGCGAAGTACATGATGCAACACAATACAGTACATGATGCAATACAGACATCCTGGCTGATGTTTTTGTTGTTTTGAACGGAAGGGGACGAGCACCCTTTGCAGCCACATGTGATATTCAGTTTTCCCTCTGGACCCCCCGATGGTCAGCTGACCATGAATTAAGTGAGATGCAGGGGACAACAATGTATATGGGCTGACGCACCCTGACAACGTTGAGCGGATGACTTTGGACTTATGGTACAAACAAAAAAAAGAAAACAAAAGTGCTACACAGCACACAACTTGCCACATTGTATATCCCAATGCATGCACAAGCTTGGGCACCTACCCAGCCCGCTTGGCGAACATAAAACCTGGTGCCAAATTAATACTTGCCATTTGGGGCAGGCTTTGGAGTGGCTTTGGCCGCAGGAATGGGTTTGGGCTTCTGATTCTTTGGTACAAACCCGTCATCAACAATATCTTCTGTGAAATACCTTGTCCTCAAATACATAGTAGTAGGAACTGAAGCGAGTCACTTCCCCATCCTCTGCCTCCCCCTGCCCAGAGATCATGCCCCATATTTGAATTCATCATCACATTTGGAGCATTTGAAATCGTGGGGCTAAGCGGGGGTTATGGTACGGAATCAGGGGTCTGCAACTTAATGGGAGTTGGCTTCGTCTCTCAAGATTCAGTCAAATTTTTCATTAGATACTGAGGTATACAATTGGGCATGTGGTAAAAAATGGGGCTCACACAGAACCGGGGCTTCGGTCTGGCACCACATGAGGGCATGCAAAGACCACTGAACTTTTGACGTTGGCTTCACAAATGCATGAAAATGTTCAACCCTAAAGCCTAGTTTGCTACCAATGATGTCATGGGTGGGCAACGCTTCTTATCCCTCCCCATCAGTGGCACCGCAGGGCAAATTGATCTACGAAGTGCTGTTGGAGCTACAGAGCTGACATCTGATTTTCCCCAGTCACCCCTAACACTAGACCAAGGGGGGGGGGGCTTAGTATTCTCTTTTGCATTATACACCAAAGGGGCGGGTGCTTTTCCTGCAGAACCAAGTGTCCAATCTGCCAAGTGGTGAAGTAAGCTCGGTTTCTCCTTGAAGACGGGTATCTACTGGACAAAGATTTGGGGACATGCATGCGTTTAATTCTTGTGACCTCGTCGGCCAATGCATGGGGGAGTGTTTGCCCGGCGCGCGCCCGGCGCACTACCTTTCTATTAACTATCCCGACTTCAGCCCCAGATATACCCTCTGATGGAGAAGGCCCCCCCAATAGACCATGATGGACTGCGCACCTACAAAGCACGTTGCAGAATTAGGCAATAGCTGTGAATTCAGTAACTCCAAATGTCATTTGTATTGTACTTAACAAACTGTACTTTGCCTTTACCTTTCCCATAGATTTTGCTATGGTAATAAGTCCCCAAGCCGCAAGCGGTTGGGACGGCGTTTCTGCCTCACGTCACAAGAACGAAGCGCAAACTCAGCATTGGCTACATCACCCCTGCCTTCTCAGGGGCCCAGAGTTGGGCGGAATGGCTACATCACCCCTGCTTTCTTGGGGTACCCATGGTGCCGAGAAATCAACCTAGTAAGGAGTGGATGTGGTGGAAACGAGCAAAAAATGGATGAAAATGGGTGACACTGGGTGAGAATCCAAATATACCACATCCCGAATGTGAAAGAAGCATCAAAATACCCGCTGTCAAACAACAATAATGCCCATAGTATCACAAAGCATGGGGTTTGAGGACGGCTAGACGTGCGAATAGTTGCACTGTGCGCACTGCACTTAGTGCACCCCCTAAAAGGTCACCGGTGGGGGACGGTTCAAAAAAGATGCCCAGCACGTGCAAGGCGCGCGCCCACCGCGCTAACGCTCCCCCCATATTCACAGCGTAGATTTTGAGAACACCGCGGGTTGCTCCACCTCACAATCGGCACAATTGGGCAACCAGCCATATTTCTCCCTCAATTGGGTGTGCAGTCATGTTTTGAGAATGAATTGGGACACTGAATGTGCACATAGTGAGGACTACTGCCCCTACAAACAGACAAGCGTATCTATTAGGTGAGTGTTCCAAATAAGTGGTCCATGATGGTTGGCCCCACTGTGGGTTGCAATGCAGTCCAGATGGTGGTTGAGCGAAGTGCTTGCGCGCGCACCTATTTCTTAGGCGGTCTAGCCGAATCAAGGACTTGTAACCACTTGTAATCCCACCACTAATAGGACAAAGTAGTACCGTGGTTGCCCACGAAAGTTCCTAGGCCAATCATACAATGCACAACAAGGCTTTTTTTTACCCCTGAGAAATTGTCCTCCTCCAACAAATGTGAGGGATCATATTGTTCTGATCGTGTTGATGCACGCACGTGTGACAATGATTGAATATGATGATGAGGAATAGAAGGGCATTGGAGGATCACCCAGAGTTGTCGCTTTCAAACCCATGCTTTGCGTCTACAAATGGTTGTGCCCAAGATGAATCCCATCGTGTCTTTGGACAATAACTAATAATAATTGGACAAAAAGGCGCAAGGTGTCCGTGGGACGCAGTGCCTCGAAGAATCAATACACTGTCTCCACAAACACTCCTAACGTTGTGAGGAAACAACAGAGCGACCCCAAGCATCAATGACATGCAGAAATGAATGAGCACTCGATGCTTCCCATACCCCCCCCCCCTTGTGACAACAGGAGTAAAGTTCCAAAATTGGACGGAAACAACACCTCCTGTTGTTCTGACACGCCGCTGTTCTCGCAAAAGGGAGGGGGGTGGGTAGGACTCGTCGTGGTGCCTCCAAAAAAGAATCAACGCAGCAGCTCTACAAATCCAATGGTGCCCTCAACAATTAATGTTGTTTGAAGTAAGAAAACGGAGCGCGATAGAGTGAGGGATCAATAGCATGCAGCTGGAAATGCCCACACACCCCCCATGGCCATGACTTCTTGTGTGCCGTGCACACTCCCTTCCAGCCCAGGCTAGGGCAGGGGATTCAGGGACCCCCCCCTCCCAATCTTGTAAAACAAAAATATTCCATGTACAGTTTTCAACAGAGCATGACAAAAGTCACGCCAAAATTGAAAATTTGTGTCTAGGGGGGGGGGGGGGCATCCCATCTCAGATCCTTACAAGGGGGGAGGGGAGCCTCTGAGGGGGATCAATGGTCGGTAACGATCGACTGAATGTCCCTGCCATGGACTCTTTCAGCCATTAGTCCAGAGGTTCTTGCGCGGCAGTATGTGTCCCCTTCTTGGTTGGGGTGCTCCACTATCGAATGTACAACCATGGAGCCTCTTGGGGGGGGGGGGGTTCCAATGCACTCAGGTGTAATGCCCCGCCCCCAAAAAATAAGCAAGTTTGAGCTGCCCAAATACATGAGTTGCCTGGCTGCAGCCCTTCTTTTTCAACAAATCCTTGCAAAAAGCAGTGAAAGCACCTATTCTGTCATCATTGCGATGGTATTGCCTTGGAACGTTCATTGGTCTGTTCGCTGGTGCGGCATAGGGGGAATGTTTGCCCGGCGCGCGCCCGGCGCGCTACTTTTCTATTAACTATCCCGACTTCAGCCCCAGATTTACCCTCTGATGGAGAAGCCCCCCAAGTAGACCACGTTGCACTGCACACCTTCCCTGCAAAGCACGTTGCATAATAAAGCAATATCTGTGAATTCAGTAACTCCAACTGTCATCTGTATTGTACTTAACAAACAACATTGGTCCCACAAGTGTGGGTGTCAATACATTCAGTACAATAGTGCTCCTTACACTCATCACAAACTGCGACGGTGGAGCGCTTCTGGCAACACAACACACACACTTCTACCTCATCCTCTGCCTCATCTTGCGTGCCACAACCGAGCAAACAGCTGCTCAATGCGTGCCCTATACAACCCATGCACGTCATTGTAACATTGTTGGCGGGCTGTCAAAGTGCCATTCTTTCTTCCAATGAGAGGCAAAATGACATGAATCCGGCCTTTATAAGCACTATCATGGCCCCCAACTTCAAAATCAAAGAAATCACCTCGAGTACGAGAAGGTCCATACCCATCCCAAATCAAAACATCTGCTGATGTCCCAGGGGCTAAGGGGCAAATCCACATAATGTTGCCCAACATATCAACGGCAACAGTCCACCGGTAGGGCACGGGTCACAAAAGATGCCCGGCGCGCGCCCGGCGCGCTCACGTTCCCCCATAGTCCCGACCCATGAACCCTCGGGGCTGCAAAGATCAGATGTGGACCCGCCCCTGTGCTCGAGCCGCGCCTGCCTTCACACGGCCTTCATCGCCATCTCAGTTCCATTGCAGTGCGATGGTCCATTGTTGGCTTCAGCTCCACTGTGCCGCCCTCTGTCCTCTCTGAATGGGGTAAGAGTGCTGGGCCCTTTGGTTCTGGGCATTAACGACGGGTCATGGAGTTTGGTGGACTGAGCCTGGGCTTAGGCAAACGTGCAGACGCGTGAGAGTACGAGATTTGCAATTGTGCACGTGTCATAAAACATGGGATTGTTGGCGGTGGCGAAGGGGCAAGCCACAGGCCACTCGGTGACGCCGCATCTGAGCTGTGCAGGATTCGTCTCCGACAGGACGTGCGGACATCGGGCCAGAGAGGACAACACCCAGGGTTCAGCAGTGACTGTGGGTACTTGCGAGATGACTATAAGTTCGGGACAAGAAACAGCAATGACCTTCACTGATGGCACCACAGGTATCTGCCCCGAACATTTTTTTTGCTCAGGCTCACATGTGCCTCTTAAGTGCTTGGACAGACAATGCTTTTTGTGTGGCACACACCTGAAGTTTTGGGGGGAGGGGTTTGGGGCTTGGGGACGAGGAGATCATCTTTGGGAATGAGCCAATAATATGGCACTCAACTCGATCAGCCCCACAACAAATGACAAAGGAGTGTACTAAATATTTCACGTGAACCAGCACCAATGCAGACATACGACAGACATAGCTGCAATCTCGCCACTTGTGTCTCGCGCAGTTCATTGAGCTGCTCCAAATTTTTGTACCGTGACTGCGGCGGATGTCCAAGTGTGTTGTTCGGAGCAACCCACAGAAGTGACAGCTCCAGTGCCACGGACGTGTACAGGCCTCTGGCGCCTTGAGGCAACGCCACTGCTCACTGTGAGAGCAGCAGCCCTGTCGTGGACGCCCTGCTCTCGCCACTGACCCTGGCACTGAACAAAGTGCCCAGCGCCTAACGGGCCCACGTGGCTTGGCGCATGCAGCGCCTCAGGTAGCAACATGGCGCTTACAGCGCCTTAACCCTTTGAGTGTCGAGCGCCTTTGGCTGGTGCCGCGATTCCGTCCAATATCTCCAGCAAGGACTGTGCTGCCTGACGTCGCCGCACTGCTTGCCCAGCACGTCGTCCTCGTTTGCCCTTGGGACTGGACTGCGGCGTAGCATCAGCGCTCCCCAACGATGAATTTGGCGAAGAGCTGCTCCCAGGGGCGCTTGGCGCCACAGCAACGCAAACAGGAGACTGAGGTTCTTCATTTCCGTGAGACTGGACCGCAGGCATGCGCAGCGCTTCCACTTCGCGCCGCAACTGCTCCACAGCATCGTGCACCGCGTTGGAGTCGCTCTGCAGCGCTGACACGTCGCGCTGCACGCTGCGCAACGAATCCTGGACCTGCCAGAAAGCTGCCGTCGCACACTGTCGCAAAAAGGGCTGCAGCAAGATGACCAAACGCTCCAGCAGCACCATCCGCTCGCTGAACTCTTGCTCTGCAATCTTTTCACGTGCCTCGTGCGGCGTACGTCCTCCGTGCAGCCAACTCCAGCTATCATGCACCCAGGCCTGCACCTCACGGCTCAACTCCTCTTGTTTGCCCTCTTTCGCCAACTGCCGTATGGTCTCAACATACCCTGAATTCGTCCCAAACTCGAGCGCAGACTCGTCTTCGTCCGTCAGGCAATTTAATGAACTGTAATAAAACCTTGCTTCTTGTCTTCTTTCTTATTATAAAAGTTTGACCAAAGCTGGTTTTATTTTGATTCTTGAAATATGCTGCAAAGTGCCGAACACACAAAACTTCTTAGTTGATCTCACCGCAAAACCCTGCTCTCTTGACCAAGCTGCAAAACCTTGCTCTTCACCGTAAAATGAAATAGTCGCACTGTACTCACAGCAAACCTCACAGAACCATGGCGGCACACGAAGACGAACTGCTTAGTTGAATATTGATCGAGTTCAGCGGAGTGTCCCAGACATGTTATGTACAGCAAGATCAACAATTGGAGGAAGGGATGACAGTCAAGGCCAGACACTGACGACTGCCGCTGCCCCAGTCACGGAGCTCCTAACATCTTGAATCGGGTTCAAACTTGGATGCGATCATCCGTCTCCAAGCAAATCATGGGGACGTGCTAGTTGGATGCAGAGTCGCCTAGACAACCAAAACAATTCCGCTGTTAGCACTGTGTAGAGCAGGATACAGGACCACAGACAACAGGGAGGCATTGTTGTCAGGCTGAGGTGTGCGAGCGGAGCAGGAAAATGGTGGCACTCCGTGCAGGAGCGTATGCAGATGTATTCTGATGTACAGGGCAGAATGGCCGGCACACGCACTAGACGTGTGGGTGTCATATCTGTATTCAAACAAGGGACAGCGGTCTTCGGGGGTGTCATGAGACTTCTGCATTTGGGGACAACCGTTTCGTCCCGCCGATCCGTACACTCCGCGGCAAAAGCAGCGTCCGCACACGGTCATGACTGTTACGGGGCAGACATGGCGTCGAGTTGGCGGATCGCGGACCCCGGCGGCCCGGGCATCCTTCAGGCACCGTGACCTGACGATGCAGCGGAAACTCAAAGATCCACCGAGGCCACCGGCCACGGCGGCCCCCGGGGCCAGACCCGCGACGCGCCTCTGCGATCTGCCACTGCGATTCGATTCGCCTCCGAGAGGCTGAAGGGTGGGGGTGGGAAATGGCGGGGAATGGGAGGAAATGCCCATTTTTTCCAGTTGTCCGGTTGTAAAAATCAAGCCATCGCGCTCACTGACGGGACAACGGGAAATGCTCCCACTCTCCGACACCCACCGCCGCAGCGACTCGTGCGGATGGCTGTCTGAGGGTCCGACCTTTACCGAACCCAAGCAGACCGAAACCGACGCCCATTCCCTCATCGGGCCATTCGTCCACGTGGTCCTGCACGGCACACAGCACCCGCCGACTGCCAGGGCCTGCAGATGCAATCGCCCCCGCACTGTCCCCCCGGCTCTCCGGGGATCACGACAAAACCGTGCCGCTTTGGGACAGACATCACCTGCGCTCAGGGGTGTGCGACAGGCTGTGAGACGGGGGGGGCGGGGGGCACCGCAACAGCCGTGCGTGGCACGCGAGACCTCCAGTGTGCGCGGGCAGAGCCTGCGCTCCGGGCACACACGCACACACGCAGGCATGCACAGCACGGCACACGGGCAACGGATGTGGGACTCCCCGCCCGGGAGGGGGGGGGAGGGGGGTGAGGGTCAGAATTGCCCCTTTATTCCCCCTTTATTCCCCCTTTATTCCCCCTTTATTCCCCCTTTATTCCCCCTTTATTCCCCCTTTATTCCCCCTTTACTCCCCCTTTATTACCCCTTCATTCTCCACGCACCACATGGCACATGATTGGGGGGGGGGGGGCGTGTGCTGTGTGTCTGCACCGCACGTGCGGGTGTCTGAGCTTCGGCCTGGCCCAGCGGCGCGGTCGGCGTCCGCCGCCGCGCAGTGGCGTCACATGCCCCGTACACTGCGGGGCACTGCAACGCCCACAGAGGGCCACGCCGTCACTGGACCCCCTGGCGTTGCGAAGCGCGCCCGCAGGGGCCGGAGCACAGGGCCGCCAGGCCCCCCGTGCCTGTGCAGTTGCCCCCGATTCGCAGGCCAGCCCCGCTATATAATAGACCGAGGCCCCGCAGCGGGGCACGTCAGGACTGTTCGTTGACGGAGGAAAGCCAGAAATGCCGGACACCGGATCGCCGGGATATGGTGGACCAGCAACCGATGAGCCTGAGATCATCAACGTGCTTGGGGGCCTGGGTCTGTCCATCAGAATGACCTCCCTTAAGGGGCAGGAGAACTCCTCACGCCCCCGTGTGTCAGTTACAAAGGGCTCTGGCTCGCAGAGCTGCGGTTCACCAACGGCGGTTGGCGTTTCACGGACGGCGTTTGCCGGATATGACCGGTTCCAGCCTGGCGCGCTTGCGTTGGCTGTAACACACCATTAATCAACCGCCAACCGCCGTATGTCAACCGTCAACCGCCTCTGGTTGGGGGTTGATCATTTTTTGGAGACAAACAAACAAGAGCAATGTAAATTCAACGCTACAAGCCCTCAACCCAAGACTAATCCATAATGATTGAAGTATCACTCAAAAATACCCCCGATGATCCGTACGATTGGGGTGCACTGTCGACCAGCTCCAGCTCCACACGAGCCTCTTCAGACTCATGGTGCACGCGCTTGAAGGCCACCACTGCCGCCACCAACAGAAGGCCCACAGCCGAAAGCGATACCAAGGGGAAGCTGCCTTTAGAGGCTTCAGCCTGGACCTCGGTTGTCTCTGGCCCCCCTCCTTCCTCTTCGCCGTAGTCATCGAGCACGTGCTTCTCTGAGGAGTATATTGCAGCCTTCGGTGTTGCCGTTCCGTGCCAATCGCAGGCCTGTTCCATGCGCTGGTGGGACTGGTAGTATCTGTTGTAGGAACACGATGGGGGCATGAATGGGCCGGGGGCATTGAGTGGGGCATTTGTACATACCACAGGACGCTCTTGTGCAAAGGAGCGACTTGATGGATTCGGGTCCGCCTTGCATCGGGAATCCTCCCGCAGTGCGGCGGGGGTTTTCCGCCGCACGCCAGAAAATTGCATTGCCGCTACACGGCGGAAGTTAGGAGTCCACCGCATAGCGGCGTATTCCCGCTACACAGTGGAAAGTTGGATTCCCGCCGCGCAGCGTTTGAAGTTTGAATCCCTGCCCAACGGTGGAGGATTCCCACTGCACTGCAGGAGGACCTTGCCGCATGGCGCAAGCTTGAATTCCTGCCGCACGGCGGAGGAGTCCGACCGAAGAGCGGAAGACCCCTGGGCGTGACGGAAACTTGGAGTCCCGCCGCATGGCGAAGGATTCCCACTGCACGGCGGCAGTTTCCCTGTGCGCTGCACGACGGCGAAGTGCATTCCCGCCGCGAGGATTGGACTCTGCCGCATGGTGGAAGCTTGAGTTCACGCCGCACGGCGGAGCTTTCTCGCCGCGCGGCAGAAGATTGGAGTCTCTTCGCACAGTGGGCGTTTGGAGCCCTGCTGCACGGGGGAGGATTCTCGCCGCACGGCGGAAGTTTCGATTTCCCCCGACGGTGGGGAATTGCCTTTCCGCCACAAACCGCAACACTGGATTCTGACAGCAGACGTTTGGATTCCTGCTGCGGAGGATTTTCGCCGCAAAGCGGAGGGTTCTCGCCGCACAGCGGAAGAAGGTTGCTGGGAACACCTGAAAGAAATCTGGGTGGCAGCGTTCCGAGGAACTAAATGTCCCTTCCGATATGCCTAGGATCTCCTCTCACGACAAACACTTACCATTTTGAAATCTAATGTAGTATCGTGTGTTATGATGGTTGTGATGCAGACCATTTGCTTCCTCCCTGCTCTGGGGACCCCGAGACGGCATGGGAAAGATAGCCTTTTTCATTCGACATGCACTCTACAATACAACGCAACAACACCCTGTTCTGCCCTCATTGATACAATGTCAACAGAAATTAGGCACACTTACAATAGACACAATCATACAATCCCACTCACTGCAGCTGGTACCAACTACTAAGAGATGCTGCACTAAGCTAAGTGTCAGTGTGTGAACATGAATCAGAACAAAAAAAAGATTGACCAACTGCTGCAAGGTATCCTCCTCCTAAATATTCTGCCATCGGTGCAGCGCGGTATGTGTAGTGTACACCAACACCAACCGATACATGATCTGTCACTACTTCCAGCGTGCCGAATGCAATCAGTTTGTGTCTTTCCAAGTGGTAGTTGCGGTAGACAATCAACAATGCGCCAAAGATTAGGCAAGGGGCCACAAAAACGCAAAGGGCGAAGCTTCGTCTGAAACCCTTCTCAGTAGATCGCTGCCAATGCACAGTCAAGGCTCGGGTAGGGCACTACTTAACGGCGTGATGTCATATGTTGGCTGCAGCAACTGCTGCCTTTGGCATAGCTTGGTGAAAGGGTTTGTGTTGTTGCCTTCCGAACCCAGGGAGGACTGAATCGCCAGAGTCCAGCGTTGGGCCAACAACCTCTCACGCATACCTCTTGGGTGAGGCGAACAGTGGCATCTGATCCAATGCAAGGGTCGGCATCACACCTGGAGAGCGCCCAGGCGGTCTTGGCTCGCAATGAACAAGTCCCGGTCAATGGGTTGTCCAGAAGTTTACAGATCACAAGACCCTGAAGAGGGAATATGTCGGCGCCAGGGCACAGGGAAGTGCTGGGGACCCATCAACAGCTGTGTGCAATCCACATGCGACTCTGACCCATGGGCCCGGGAAGCACTGGGCCGCTGCTTTCGTCGGCCACCTCATTTTGCTCGGGCTAGAAAGCCAACCTGCGGCACAAACATACGCCCGCCCGCACGCACGCATGACGCGACTGCAGCCAGCAGTCAGTGTGGTGCGCAGGGCAGGGCAGGGGTGGTGCCTCTTGCAGACGTCCCCTGATAGAGCCATGCTGGAGCTGACAGCAATCGGCTGATTCTGAGGCACTGAACCGAAACATCTGCTGTTGTTATGCCAGCATGCAGGCACCCATCGGCGCGCGCCCGCGACGGGAACCACGAAAAGACGACACAAGCAGCAAGGCAGAGCAAAGCGCCTTGGGGGCCATCCAGGGATGGTCTTTCATTCTTACTCCAAGCTAGGCGGGAAGAAAATTGCTCTGCGGGGGGAGGCGGTGGCACGGAAGCTCAGTTGCCCACCTCCCCTCCCTCCTTGGCCGCCATGCCGGGCCCTTTGTTTTGTGGAAGGACGGATGTTGGCGCTGAAGGCGCCGGAGCACAAATTTTGGCCTGAAAAAGTTGTTTTCGCCAACCCCCCCCCCCCCACACACATGTGTAGTCAAAATGATCAGCGCGACGTGGGGATCATTTTGAGCCATATATGTTGGGGTCGACCCCCCCCCCCCCGGCACGGCAGGTAGGGCACCCCCGCGCCGAAGCCCCCTCCCCCCCTCCTTCGGCGGGCGTCCGTGCCGGCCTCCCCCCCCCAGAGCAATTTTCAGGTGGCCCTATTGCATATGGAAGGCCGGATTTGAAGCCACATTGTGAAGCGAGATGTAAACAAATCTCAGGGTACTTGACTGGGAGGTAACCGTGCCCTTGTCCCTCTTTTAGGCCCCTCCCAGTCTGGGACTGTAGGCGCGCACCTCCCAACACAAGTGGTCCAATGTCTGTTGGATGGCACCGTCATCTGCATCGGCCACAGGCACACACTCCGCCATTTCCTCCACGGCCTTGCACATGTCCTCGCCATGAACTTCCACTGGATCAACACTGGCAGAAGGGTGGGGGGGGCTCAGGGAAAGGAAGATGGACAGAGTTCATATACCCATTGCGACCGCAGGGACATGACCAAATTGCAGGAATGCCAGCTGAACGAGCGACCCACACCCAGACCAACGCAGACTTCCAGTTAAGGGGTCCTTCGACACTGCGTGCACACTGACTGCTCAGCATCTTTTCACAAATACCACCCCAATCAGCCCCCCAGAAAGATGCCTGTTTTGTTGACCCGTATCGAGAAACAGCGGGATACAAACATCACACGTGTATCACAGACATGCGAATCAAAACTGAAAATTTGTGCGGTACCACATTGCAGAAAGCAACATGCCGCCATGGGCGGCAAATGCAAAGCACCCAAAGTCACAAGCCACCAGACCAGTGCTCACCACGGACTTGGTACAAGGTGTAGACGCCAGCGTGCTCACTGTCGGGCAGTGAGCATCTTGAAGCCAACGAAAAGATTACCGCTAAATTCTGCAGATTATACCTCAGCAAAACTACTACACACCTTATCCAGGATAATTTTTTTGTGCCCAAACTGCGCCGCAGGTGGTGCAAGCGCCGCAAGAAGCGTGTTTTCCTCCACCTCATACTGGTTGCCGGTGCGGAAAAGCATGGGCTCTCCTTCTACCTCCCACTCTAGATTGCTCAAGGTCATTCTTTGTTCTGCAATAAGGTGTAGCACTCCTTTTTTTAGAGTGCTTTGTCATGGAAAAGCGGAATGATAGTACATGGTGGAATTACATGGTGATATTGTGGCCATGAAAACTTTTCCTATCCGCGATTTCATGTTTCATTAATGGTCGGTGCATCATCCTCTTCAGAATTCTTTCCACACCAACCCACCCCCCCCACACCTTACTCCATATCCCCGTATCTCCGTATCTACAGACTGCAGACAGTGTGAAGTATCTGATCGTTGCACATTCCATTCCTGCCCTAAAAGCCCCCATTCCCCCCCACATCTCCAAGGTGCGCGTGCGTGCGTGTGTGTGCTCAGTATTCTTTACGAGGGTTGGCGATTTTTAATGTCCTGGCCGCTCTTCGGTATTATTTACGAGGGAGATCCATATGCAGCCTGGGAGCGGCAGGCACATTTGCGCAGGCATGAGAGTCGGCACTCTATGTGTCTGTTGTCCACCCTTTCTGCTGTGTGTGTGTTTGGGGGGCGGGGAAGGGAGCGGGGAACTCTGTGCAATCCATGGATACTGAGGCAGATAGGAAACCAGCAGTGCTAGAATAGTCAAAATAGCTAACACCCTGAAATGACCCCTTTGTTCTTGCAATCTTCCCTGGTGACCATGGCTTCTCGCAGCCTACTACTCCAAAATGCCCTACTATTGGCACTGCATGCACAGTGTGCATGCACTGTGCAGATCACCCCCTTAATGCACATCACATTGCCCTGCATTGTGCACATCTGTGCAAATCTGGGCCACTCACCGCAGAAGCCACCAGGCCATTGTGCTGCACAAGAACAGGAATGAGGGGATTGGGAAGCAGACATTAAAAAGTATGATGCTCAAAAAGAGAGTCAATGCAAAGTCATGCAAAAGCGAGAACGTTTCACACACATAGCAACGCGGGCCATGCTGGCAAAACGGGTGGCAGTCCCAGCCTGCATTCCTGCCTTTTTTTTTTAGAGGAAGTCCAGGAATGAAGGCAGATGTTGTGCCATCTCTAGTCCATTGACGTCAATTGGAATCCTTATCACCTCCTTTCCAGGACCCTGGACAGAGACATTGTGGATATTTGCCGTTCTGTTCGCCAGAGGCACATGGAGGGGCCGTGGGTTGGCGCACACGTTGCATGTTTGTGCCAAGGCAATCAATTTCGATGATGCACAGTTTGCGAGAGCCAACCCACACAAGCCACACTCGTTTCCAACCCTGTGGGTGTGGGTGCGGTCGCCGTTCCTGTCGGTGTTGCCCCTGCGCCGCACTTGCGCCACCCGTTCCCTTGCCCTCTCCTCCTGCGCACTCCTCTTCTCACCAGTGCCTCGCAGATCCTGTGCAGACCCACAAAGCATGCAGACCCTGCGGAGGAGGCGGAAACCTGCTCACCCAGGCCTCGACGGACTTGGCTGCGGGACGAGGGGTCCGATCCGCTGTGAACACCCCCCAATATGGCGCTGCCCCCCCCTCCTCAGCCAAGTTGGACTTCCAAGTCTCATCAAAGGCCTCGAACAGGAACATTCCGATCCCTGTCACAGAAATAGTGGAAGGCCGTGAGTGGGAGTTCCCGGTCCAGGCGCCGGTATGTAGGCTGAATGTTCCAGCACGGAGTGAGAGCGCAAAGCGGGGGGTTACCGGGCTCTCTGGCAGAGCCATTCTTGTAATCAGAGAATGTTGTGTGGTGTTGTGTTATGTTACAGCACACACGTTACCGGATTAGGTTACACGGATCAGGTTGGGGTTACACGATCTCGGAGCACCGTCAGCACCACCTGCAGAATTTCATGCGCCTGTGACCGGCCACACAAGAGGATGATTAAGGGGGAGAATACCGGTGGCCGCAGCTCTGTTCGTGAGGGCGTCAATGAAGAGCTTCTGGTACTTTGGCGAGCACCAGCGGCAGGCATCCACGTTATCCTTCGGAGTGTCGTCATGTCTGCAGACGAGTGGTTGGTGGAGACTGGAGATAAGCACTGACATTACCGACATCACTTCCATTTGGCACCCCCCAGTGCCTACATACCGATGATGTCGGAATAGATGCCATGTTTGATCATTTTTGACAGTTTTTGGAGCCCGTCGTCTCAACTTGCTGCACATGTAACCGGCTCACCTTGTGTTTTTGTTTTGCTCACGCACTCAAGCAAGGCGCACTTCCCAACTGCGCAGAGGCTCCGAATGTGAGGCAGAAAGGTGCCCCAGGGCAAGGTGCTGATAAGTGGGACCCTGGAAGCCATTCCCCCTCTAAAATCTTTTCAAAGCCTTCATGGCCCTTCTCACTCCTCGAATGACAACCCTCCAGAATCCTCTACCCCTCTTCCCCCCTTACACAAGCCTTTGATAGAGAGTTATCGCGGATTGTTGGGGCGGCATTTTGAAAGGGCATGGAAGTTCGTTACGTGTTTGTGAAGGTTGCTAAGTGTTTGGTAGATTTTGTTGTGGATACCAGGCGTTTGTTGCTGAGGTTGAGAAGATGTTGCTGAGGCTCGAGGTGCAGCAGACGGCAGAGGGCACCATGCTGTTGGGAACGTTTTCTATGTGTGCGCGATATGTGTATGTACCAGGCCAGCTGGGCACGACGACACTCTAATGCGTTCCTTCCTCTGACACACAGCACACACACGGTCACACACCGAGGCCAGCCTGTTTCTCCGAGCAGCACGAGCTGATTTGGGTAGGTTTCTTGGGTCTTTTTCGCAACTTGGATCACGTATTCGGCAGCAGTGGCATCTGGGGCCATGTGTGTGTGCTCAGCTCTTTGCTTGCTGGCATCCTGGAAAGAGATGGAGCCTGTGGTGTGGCTGCATAGACGCAATGCAACTGCCAGGCTCTGCAACCCCGGAAACTGAAGAAACCATCCAACATGCCGCGGGCTGTTGTATCACTGCCAACCGCCGTTAAAACAGTGTGCTGTTTCTTTTTGTTGTGGTCATAGCATACCACATGGGCACAGCATTGTGCCCCTGCGGTACCCGGGCTTGTCCCTGGGGCACTGGAACATAACATTTGATTCTGGGGTGTCCCAGTAGGGCCTCCTCCGCTTGGGGGCAGGGAGACCTAATTAAAAAACAGACAAATGGAAACTAGAGGTAATGCACTCCACAGTAAGGTATAAATGCATCTTGTTGGAGCGGGGGGGGGGGGGCTGATGTGAACCCTTCCCCACCCCGAAATACAGATTTACGTTTGCACCCAAGAACCTTGGCTGGCTGTAGTTTGCAGGAATGTGGCCGGGCCGTCAAGGACTCGTGGTGGCCCCCTGTACCCAAGCGGCACCTTGCTCGTGCTCTTCCATAGCACGGGGGTTGCAGCTGATCCTTGCACCGCACTTGCAGGTGTTCGTTGACATGGGTGGATGACAACAAATAAGAGGGTAATAAACAAGTCTGATGAAGGTGATGTCCTCGAGCCCCGCGAACCATTGTGTTCAACGATGTCCAAAACCCAAGACCTCCCCCAAAAAAGGACCCCTAACCCCCACCAGTTTGCCAAAACTGCCCAACTGGACCTAACCGGCCCACCCACCCCTTGACACCCCGCTTTCGGGGGAAGGGTATTTTCCTTCCTACGCAATGCCTTGCATCCAACCTCTTCAGCCCAATCCATACCTCGATTCTCTCAAAAAAGGGGTGGATGTGCAGCAGCACTATATCTGCTTCGCTCAGAATTTTGACGTTTGCTTCGTTCAGAAGCACAGCAGGCGTGTCCGCTACGGCAGCCTTGAAGCCTGTCGCAAATGTGCAATGTGCAGACAACAGCACCAACACGAGCACTAGCACCAGCACAAGCGGCAGCACGCACGTGTTGTCAAGACCTGGCACTTGCCACGGGCAAAGAGCAGGTGGATGCGCAGACTGGCACCCCACACTGGGCACCAATAGAGGGGCCAGGGAGACACAGAGCACAGGGAGGTGAACACCAACGGACATCGGGCTGAAGCATTGGGCAAGCGCAACCCCCACTACCCATCCCCAGGACTTGGTGAAGGGTCTTTGGTGGGGACATTCGGTTGATCATTATCGACCATCCTGCCCATGGGGAACGACATGGGCGACCAAACCCGTGGCGCCTAACGCCGGAGAATGTTTGTGTGAAGTAAAAGCCCTGAAAAAGCCCGGGGGAACATTTTTAATCTGCTTTACCATAATGATCTGTTACATTTGTTACATCCTTGGAGATTGCAACAGAGGGTCAAAAACGGTGCCAAGCGCGCCACATAACAAGCATGGGGTGCCAATCGTTTCCAGCGATCAAATCGAGTTCCCCTGACATTCCCAACCTTCCCTCCAATATGGAGCTCATGCTACATTTGTATTCGTACACACTTAGTAATTGGGGTTCCAACAACAATGTACCCTGCCATATATGCAGGATGCGTGTCATATGGTACCAAAGAAGTGCTGGTAAAAAAACGCTGTCGGTGATAGGCAAAAAGTCTGTTGTTCCATGGACACAAAACCTAGTGTTACCCTGCAAAAAGTCTGTTGTTGCCCAACAAAAAGTCTGTTGCTCACCAAGACTGCCCTACCCACACAATGGCAGCAACACACAAATTGAAGATTCCGTACAACACCACGCTTCATCGGGGTACCAGTAGCACTGCAGCCCCTCAGCGCACAACTGAAATCATATGTGGAAGCAGTGTGGTGTATGAAATGGACTACGCTTCATCGGGGAACCAGTAGCACTACAGCCCCTCAGCGCACAACTGAAATGGTATTTGGAGCAAAAAATCACATCTTATCGGGGGACTAAGCGTCCGTGCTCTGGGAGGCCTTATAATCTGGGTCCTGCAGACATTTGGGCAAGAGTTGCTGCAACTCGTTCCAGAATGTCGCAGGCATGGTCTCGGTAGGCAGAATTGACTGGTACCAGTTAGAGACGATGGGCTTGCTCAGTCGCATAGCCTCTGGCACCTCTTGCAACTCTTTCGCTGCAAACATCATCTGCATACTGAGCACATTTACTTTACATCGTGCCTCAGCAAGGTGGACACCTGCTTTGAGCATGCAATTACGCATTTGCGTCATTTCAGTGACTACGTTGTCATACGCACTGCGCATGTCAGCATACATGAAGCAAAAGATGCAAGACAGTGGACGTGAAGCCAATTGTTAATGCTTCATTCACTTGTCTTCTGAATGCCTTGTGCATTGGTGGCATGTTTGGTTCTGTGGATTACAACAGACTTTTTGCCTCACAGCAGCAACTGTTTATGGGTATAGATTCCAGAAACCACAGCATTTTTGCCCTTTCCAAATCGGAAATTCATCATGCCCCGGAGTGCAAAAATTGTAGACATGAT
This sequence comes from Eutreptiella sp. 'Long Island Sound 2002', assembly GCA_964036045.1. Classification (NCBI taxonomy): domain Eukaryota; phylum Euglenozoa; class Euglenophyceae; order Eutreptiales; family Eutreptiaceae; genus Eutreptiella; species Eutreptiella sp. 'Long Island Sound 2002'. The sequence continues at coordinate 57,249,905 of OZ038382.1, read as the reverse complement.
GCACAATGTGACCCCAATTCACATGCCCATTCCACAAAAAAATAAACGGCGCGCAAAACGCAGCTATGTAGCAAAAGTTATGAAACCACGGACTTTTTGCAGGTGCCAACGGACATTTTTACCGCTATTGAAAATGATGCACATATGGCAGGGTACAAAGGATCAACACCGGCAAAAACACGTAATCCGACCAACGGTGGTTGTCATCAAACTGGACACCATTTGTGTGTGTACCCTCCCTTCCCCATCCCATGTTCACTACCGTCTTGGGTATTCTCTAGTCCGAAAATCGCTTTATTGCACCAGTTGCACCGGTCACGTGGGCGTCAAAGACGCAAAATTGTTCGTCAAGAGAAAAGCATGTAAAGCCGTTGGACGAAGGATTGCGCTTTCGGCTCATGGTAACTGTGGTCGTGCCACAACAGATTATGCCTTTGTGACATCAATGAGTTTTTTTCCAGAGTAGCAAAAGTTGACGTTCCAATGTACCCACCCATATACTAAGGATGTGTGTCATTTTTGTATGGCCACCTCCTGCTCTGCCTCCTGTTCTGCCTTCCGTTTTGCCTCCTGTTGGACAGGAGGCAGCCTCCTGTTTGGACAGGAGGCAAACTGTCCAGACCAGAGGTTGCCTCCTGTCTAACAGGAGGCAAAACAGGAGGCAGAACAGGAGGCAGCCAGCCTCCTGTTAAACAGGAAGTGCCGCCTGTTTGGATAGGAGGCAGTTTGTCCAAACAGGTCGTTACCTCCTGCAAAACAGTATATTGATTGGTGAGGTGGCTCTGCTCTGTTTTGATTGCAAAAACCAAAAAATCTTGAACGGGGGAAACATACTGCATGGCATGCTGCTACTGCATGCTGCTGGTGTGCATACATGGAAAACAGGCAGGAGAAAACATTGAACGTACACCTACAAATGGAGTACAAATGGATTGGATCAGTCCTCATCATCATTCCTGGGTGTGTTGGAACCTGGCAAAGTGGCCCGCCATTCTGCCACCCAATTCGTTGGGGGTTCTACCCCAACGACTGACTTATATAGCAGCTTTGCTGTGCTGTCTGGAACGGAGGTGGAAGGCAGTTTTTTGTTCACCAATGCCTCGAGTTCGAGGTGTTGTAGATACAGCAATTGGTAAGCTTTTTGCTCCCGTAACTCGCGGGACAATGCCATCATCTTACTGTGATAGTCAGGAGGTAATGTACCTCCTGTGTTTCCTGAGAACCAAGCAGGTGGCGGTTTTGCACACAGTGTCTTATATACCGCAGCCGCCAGTGCATCTGTGTCAAAGGATGCAGTGACAGGCTGCCCAACAACCTCCTCATCATTGAGCCTTGGCTTTTTCTAACTATTACGCAGGTCAGTGTTAACTGCACCCGGGGTTGTGGTCCGTTTTGCAGGCTTTTTGGGAACATTGTTACGCGGTGCTTTGTCTTCGGCACCGGGTGCCCAAACAATACAATCTGGACCCTTACTTTGGAAACGCTGACGAAAGGCCTCTGCTGCCTGAACGGCTGCAGCGGGCCTTTGCACTGACGGACGGATGCGCGTCAGTTTCCCAAGGTGCGGCAGTGGGCTGACGCGGCGCCATTGATTACGCCCCCCTTCCTCCTCCTGCATGCCCACGATGTGCCGCTTTTGGTGCCGCCACACTGCGACCACAACCATCTCCTGCGAGTCAACGACGGCATCATAGGGCAGCTGCAGCTGGGTGAGGACCGCCTTCCCTGATTTAATCTGTGAAAACAGGAAGCACACACAGGAGGCATCTACAAAAACAGGAGGCACACACAGGAGGCACCTGGCAAAACAGGAGGCACACACAGGAGGCACCTGGCAAAACAGGAGGCACACACAGGAGGCACCTGGCAAAACAGGAGGCACACACAGGAGGCACCTGGCAAAACAGGAAGTCTGTACAGTGCAGACAGGGCCTGCAGATGTCTGTACTGTGCAGACAGGTCCTGCAGACGTCTGTACAGTGCAGACAGGGCCTGCAGATGTCTGTACTGTGCAGACAGGTCCTGCAGACGTCTGTACAGTGCAGACAGGGCCTGCAGATGTCTGTACAGTGCAGACAGGTCCTGCAGACGTCTGTACATTGCAGACAGGTCCTGCAGACGTCTGTACAGTGCAGACAGGGCCTGCAGACATCTATACATCACAGACAAGTCCTGCAAACGTCTGTACACTGCAGACAGGTCCTGCAGATGTCTGTACATTCAGGTGCTACAAACAACAGGTGCACAGCAAGGGGGGGGGGGGGAGGCAGGACAGGCACGACACAGATGTCTGTACATTCAGGTGCTACAAACAACAGGTGCACAGCAAGGGGGGGGGGGGGGGGCGGAGGCAGGACAGGCACGACACAGCAATGGACACAGGGGGCACTGACAGGGACAACAGGACCTGCAAAATAGTGACCAGCGTTCCTGCACGGTCTTCCATCAGCATCACCCGGCCAGTTTTCTCCGCAGGCGCGATCATGAAGTCCTTCCCGTCCACAACAAAGTACCCATCAAGACCATCAAACTCTCAGAGGACATATTTGCATTAAATGGGAGTGAAATTTTCATTGATGGCCAGTCCTATACATGGCGTGTATTTGTAACGGGTGACCACATGTGCATCTACAAATTGCAGGGTGCCGACGGTCCCACCTCACTGCTTGCACACCGGCAGCCCTGTCCATACTGCAACATCCCTGCAGACAAATTGCGCAATTACAGCGAACCTATTAGGCCCATGGTACGGAAACCTGGGGCACTGCTGCGCCATCCAGTCAACCAGTTTCCTGTAGACATGGCGCACGGTCTGGTGAATATATTGTTTACAATTGTGTTGTCGCTCTGCTCCCAATTGCTGCAGACCTATGTACCCTTCGTGAACGGCCGTTAAGTGGCCGTTTGAATAATTGCGTGAATTTCACGTGAATTTACCCAAATTTTGAGGTTTTTGGGGGAAAATGCCATATTATTGGTTCATTCCGAGAGATTTGAGGGGCCAAAATTCCTCCCCTAGCTTCGTTACGCATCATCCAATGAAGGTCCCGCCCCAAAAGCATCCATCATGTCCGAACCGTGCCCAAAACGAGAGGTGCCGAAACCCGGCAAGCCTGTAGCCGATTCACGGCCGTGAATTCACGTGAATTCGTACGAAATTCGCACGAATTCGCACGAATTTCGTACGAATTTCACGTGAATTCACGTGAATTCATACCAATTTCACCCTTGTGCACCCCCTCATTTGTCCTAACACCCGGGGTACCTCCCCCCCAAACACCCCTGCAGGCACCCTGGCTACAGGCAACATGTGCACATGTGTGTGGGTGTGCCTTTGTGTGGGGTGTGTGGGTTTGTGTGGGTTTGTGTATGGTTGTATGGTTGGGTTTGCATGTGGGTGGATGCGTGACTTCCTGTTTGTTTCTACGTGCGGGCGTGCGTCTGTGTGTTGGTGTGTGTGAGGATGTGGGGGCCACCCGACCACATACGCACACAAACCCGTCCCAAACCTCACACCAACACCCACACACCCACACACACAACCACGGACCCATGGATACACACCCACACACAAACACGCACCCACGCGCACAAACCAATCAACACACACACACACACACACACACACATAGACACACCCACAATGATCCCGCCCCACACACCTAACCACGACACATCCACTATGTAGGTGTGTGTGCGTATGTGTGGCTGGGCAGTGTGTGGGTGTGGGTGGGGTGGCAGGGCGGTTTGATTCCACTAATGGCATGTGGGTGTGTGTGGGGGGGGGGGGGGGTACATGTACGACTGTCTGTGAGGATGTGAGGAGCACCAAACCATGCACATATACGCACAAGCCTTACACACACACACGCACACCCTTCCCGCACCTCACACCAACACGCGCGCACACACAAACACACACAACCACACACCCAACTACACATGGACACACCGACCCACATACACGCATCCGCACAAACCATACGCATACACACACACACAGAATCACCCCCCTAAACATTTAACCGTGACACATCCACTGTCCAGGTACGTATGAGGGTGTGTGGGCGGGCAGTGTGTGGGTATGGGTCGAGTGGGGGGCTGTTTGCTTTCATTGAGGGTATGTGTGTGTTTGTGCATGGGTGTGTGTGTGTCTCTGTGTGGGGGGGGGGGTGTATGACTGTCTTTTTGGTTATGTACACACACACACACACACACACCCATACAAACCCCTACACAAACACACAAACCCAAACACAAACACAAACATACCTGTTTGCTTTCATATCAGCACAGGCTACACCCCATCTGTACGCAATCCTGAAATAGCAATGCCGTCCCTGTTCAACATTGGAAAGTGCACAAGAAGAGGCCTCTCAATACCCCACAATCTGTGCTCCCAATCACCCCTTCTACAGAATGCTCGTGCTGGATCCTGCAGAGCCAGGCCGTGCCGCGACGCGATGCGGCTGACTGTGGTGAGAAGCCAGGCAACACCATTGGGAAGCGACTCAATACACAAAACCTGTGAAGAGAAAAAGGATACCCTCCCTAACCTTAACCGCACTGCAACAAGCAAGACACCCTCATAACCCCACACCCAGACACTCAGGGGCTGTAAGTGGGGGGTCTCCTTCCCCCCCCCCCCCCTCCCAACCCTAGACGTGGTTGATTACGCTCCTATGGTTTGACCCAATGGACCCCCCCACCCCACCCTCATGCATCTACTAGCAACTATCACCTTTGCCCTTCCCAACAACTGTGTGAGCAAGGCAACAATGGTTCGACCCCAATGGACCCCCCACCACTGCATCCACTATCACCTATAACCTATGCCCTTCCCAACAAATTTGTGAGCAACGCAACAAAGATTAAGAAATGTAATGTGTAATGTTTTGATTTGATCTACAAAACAAATTGTTCAATATCCAATGTGTGCAACAAATAGCAGTGACAAGACAAAATTGGGGCCGATTCGTACGAATTCGCACGAAATTCGCACGAAATTCGTACGAAATTCGTACGAATTCGTACGAAATTCGTGCGAATTTCACATTCTCGTGAATATGTGAATCTAGCATGAATTTATGCGTGAATTTGGGTGCGTGAATTTCACATTCACGCCAATCTCACCAAATGTGTTGAACCATGCGGCTACTTCAAAACTGTAAATTGCACACATTTGTTGGATCTTACTTTGGGCGAAGATAGCACGACAAAAGCACACGATAGCACCAAGTTACGAGCAAAACACAGCAAAATTGGGTGAAATTCACGGTATCGTGAATCTCGGATTCAAACGGCCGGTTCACGAAGGGTACATATAAGGGTCTATCCAAAAAGGAAACCACCGAATTGTTTGACAGTTTGGTGTGTGGCAGAGCTGATTTAATTGAAGAGCCACGGGACGCGGAGCAGGCAGCACACGGTTTGGAACGATCAATTGATGCAGCACGTCTATTCTTTAGGAATAAACAGTATTTGAGGTTGGTTGATGCCTTCAACCTAGTACGAAAGGACTTCAACCATCAGGGAACCAGGTACACGTGCCATCATTTGGTGCGTGCACTCCTATCTCACTGTGACACTATGTACTCAGTTTCATACACCCGGAAACCTGTATCCAAGGAAGATCAAAAACGGTTCTGCACAGCAGCGTCACAGTTTGGGGCACTCCTGAGCACCATGGACGGGAAGGGGACAGTTTGGGGCCACGTTTGGGTGGCCCATGCTAGTCAGTTTCTAACCACTTGGGGCACTTTGTACCCGTTTTTGTGCCATGGTGTGGAAGGTAGGCACAGGTGGTTGAAAAGAGAGGTGGCGTTAAGTGCCCGAGGGCAAATGAAGGGTGGTAAGGTTGGGTTTGAAGCAGTAATCCGGCACTCCATTGTGCTTGTGGCTCTTTTAAAGAGAGGTGTGAAGTTGAGTACACGGACTCGCCATGTCAACAAAAAAAACAAGATAATGTTTGATGCATTCATTGCACATGTCAAAACCCATGGCGTATGATTCATGTTTCGCTCACTATCCTGTGCCACGTGTGCATTCTTGCATACATACCATGCAAAACACATGTTGCCTCCGGCTTTGCATGGTGCATGCCTCCTACCTACTTCCTGTTTGATGGGAGGTGCCTCCTGTTTGATAGGATGCTGCCTCCTGTCCAAACAGGAAGCAGCCTCCTATCAAACAGGAGGCAGGCACCCATCCAAACAGGAGGCACCTCCTGTGTGACAGGAGGTGCCTCTGCCTCCTGTTTTGAAAAATGACACACATATGGGTGGGTACAAAAGAATCTTGTTCCAATTGAATCACGACCTACATTACATTTGCTTGGCTTTTGTTGCATGTGCTTTGTTTTCTTTGCGATTGGGTTGCGGAGGCTCAAGAAGACGTCATGACCGCTTTGTGGGAGTCTTGTCATGGTTCATGGCAACCAATACCAATGTTGTGTGCATACAAATCCGCGCTTGGTCAGTGGTGGACACCTCTATCTTGCACATATTTGAAGAAGTTCTGCAAGGTATCGATGGGCTGAATCTTTTCGTACAGCAGCTCATTGCCCACGACAATCAGCGGTACCAACCTCGTGTCCTTGCGAAACATCTCTTCCTACAATTCAAGCGTGTAATCCTTGAATACGGACAATTGAATGTTCTTCCACTAATAAGGTTATGCTTTCTCGACTAATGCATGGATGCCAACACAATAGCGCGCCGCGACAGCCACCTCCGCCGTCCGCATGTTGCACAGGCTTATGGAACCAAACATGATTGGGCCCTTCACAGTCGTAAGCAGTCGTAACCTGGCATCAACGGCATCCGCTTGCATATGGAGCCGGATCTGCATTACAACGGCAGGGGGCAAGTTTTCGCACGGGGGGTTGTGGGGAACACCAATTGAGCCACGGTGATCATCCACTCCTCCATGGTAGTGGTTTGACTGATTCGTAGCCCAATGAATGTGTCAATGCCGTAGTCCTTTGCAATCGACGGAATCTAAGGACACGAAAGACGGCAAAGCAACCAGCAAAAGAGGTGGCTGGGATACGGGTTGCCACTAGCCGGTGAACGATTCCAGTGTTGTTGCCCCTTCCCTGCAAAATCTTATGACCTCGGATGCTCTAAAAGTCATATTGTGCAAGTTTGGCATACCAAGTCTTGGCACAAATCAATGCTGTACGTCCTAATCCACTTGATACCATATTTTGAGAGTAACTCCATATCCTGTCGTATGTTGTCTTCCGTCAAGCACTCAGTTGGAGGGCCCTCTTTTCGAAAGCCACTGTACGCAACTCCCTTGTAATTCCCCGAGGCCCCGAGAGTGTAATCCAGATTGAGTGGCGTGAGCAGTTGAGCCAACCCCACCCATGCTGAAAATACGATCCACTTCAACTGCATTACAAGAACCTTAGACGCAAGGATGGGCAATGGTTGGAACGTACGAGGGTGGGAAAGACCTGAGTGAGACTATGCAATTTTACCCTAATCGATGGGCTGACCAATAACACCCGCCCCCAGATACCCCGCTTGGTACGCATTTGGACGGGGCACTTGATCCTTCCTCTGGGGCCATGGGGTCTCATTGAGAAAGAGATCGTTGCTGTTCCAGTCCAAGCAAGAACCATCTCGGAAGTCAATGAAGGGTACGTTTGCCCGGCGCGCTCGGCGCGCCCACCATCCAAATCAATGTTCCAACCATCTGTCCCAGTGCCCCCAAACATCACTCCCTCATGCAACCCGGGCTACCTAACCCATGCCGTCTCGGGGGCCCCCTGTTTTGGAGTGAAATGCTTCGACTTGCTTTAACACTAGTCATGCCTCTATGCCCTCCGTGAGTACGAGCGAAGCAAATGCAAATGCAAAGGAAGCCCTCCGCCAAATAATCATGGGGTTGATTGTTACTGCGAGCGTCAACTCCATAAAGAAGATATTTCACCACCAAAGTGCGGCCTCATCAGCCCAAAATACAGTGAGCATACCACAGATGTACAAACAGGTTCATACATCAATGAAATGAGGCAAATTGTACGTCACCCTGTGGCCACACAACCAAAAACTAACTTCCAAACTTGAAATATGGGCCAACACCAGATGTCACGCCATGTCTCAAGGACATGGCATGTCCAGGGCAAATGACCAACGACCAAAGTTTCACTTGAAGGGAACAAACCCCAGCAAGTACAACAAGTGACGGCTGCAAGCTGTCCATTGCAAAAAACACTACGTCCAACACAAACAGTGGCACAAAGTTATTCAAATGCGTCTACCACAACGTGAGGTTGGGGTAAAATTTTGATCAAATTACACTGCGAAATCGACAACGAATTACTGTGGTTACAAAGTGATTTACAGTAACAGCGCCCGATTCCGGCTGCATTATTATTTTTTAAATTTACATTTACAGTATGCGGTGCTGAGCATTATTATTTACTTTACATTTACGTTAACATTATACAGGTGATGTGCGCGAGCTCTACCGAGAGGGAGTACCCTAGCGGCTAGCGCGCTCGGGTACGACTTGGCAAACATTGGTTCGATTCCTGGGTACTTGCACGGGAAGTAGGGTTGTTATGCACTTTTTTTCCTCATTTTCAGCAGCGATCGCCGATCGGCGCCCATTTTCAGCATCGGCGCAGCGGCCTGCAGGGATCGGAGCGATTGCGGAGCACAGTTCTGCGCAGCAACAGACTTCAATTTGCGAATTTCGTGTTTTGGACTATTATTACATTGGGAATGGTATTTGGAGTCCACATGGGGCGCCGAAGGCGCCGAAGCAAAAATTGAGAAAAACATCCAATTACATTATCCGAGACCCCCGTCAATTAAAAAATAACATTTTACATTATCCATTTTTCGGCCACATTATTCTTTTTTAACATTTACATTTTACATTTTCGTTTTTCGTCGACGTTATTATACTGTAAATCACTTTGTAACCACAGTACAAATAGCTCACCTGGTAAACTGAAACCTCAGAAACATATTGGGAGAATCCGCACTCCCAGCCTGCGGTACTGCGGTCATTGGAGGGGACAGAATTTGGAGGTTGGCTAGAAGTTGGAGGTTCGCTCAGAGGTTCCGCATGTCTCCCGCGCACCAGATAGGGATGTCGCGCGCTCGGCTTTAAGGCGCACTCAGCCTCGCGACATTGCCCACACTCGGTCGTTGGATAGGCGCGCCGTTGAGATACTCAGCTCGGACGCAGGCCGGCATAGATAACGCTTGTTCAATTACTGGTAAATCTCCAGCTTGTCTCGATTGACAAAAACCTTGGGTTAAGCAAGCACAACCACCATTGTCGCCACCCTTAAAGTAGGTGACGGCTTGGTTTTAAACACATGGTGCAAGGCTGTGCGACGGTGGGGCACCGTAAGGGTTTTAAAAAAGTGAGGTGGCCCTAGCCCCCGTGTGCTCGCGTACTCTCGATGCTGAAACAGAGTGAAACGGGTCATGCAGCCTATGGAATTGAGCACACCAAGGGAGATTTTCTCTTAACACGGGTACGATTTTCTCTTAACACGGGTACGTACATGGTTTCCCCAAGATAACCCGTGACCACTTTTTTTTTTTTGAACCGGAAACACTTGTTCGAAAGTAATGGTTCACAAAACATAATTGCCGAACACCTGAATTCTGTTCCTAAGATTTCCTCCCCCTTTTGCACCACATTCGGTTTTTTAACCCGTCTTTCAGGAAATTACGTGTCCGTGACCTTACTCGTTCCGCCCAACAATTCTTTCCAACGTAGAAAAATGTGTACGTACACGGTTTCCCCACAAAAAACCCGTGTACGTACACGGTTTTCTAGGTCCAAAACCGGTGCACGTGCACGGTCTTTTTCTACAAAAGTTTCCCTCCTTATACATTTTTAATGTATCTTCTTGGACGTTCTGCACAATACCTTTTTATGCCTTAAAACCATGGTGCAAAGGGGAGTTTGTCAAGCGTGACTGTACGTGAATTCGTTTGATGAGGAGCACCAACTCAAGCGTGGTGACTACTTTGCATTCCCAGCGGTCGATAGCTGGTGGAGTTGGTTCCCATTTCAATGGATCCGCGGAGGCATGTTTGCTGTACCCATGCCTTCGCCACGCATGCGAATGCTTGAACATACCTTGGGCGCAGAAAATCTGCAGTTCTTTGGAAACTGCCCAACGGACCATGATTTGGACCACATATCACGCCCTCCCGATTTTGAATCTGGGGACGGATGAGTGGAGGCCTGTGCCATCAATGGCGTTGCTTTTGTTTGAGTGCAAATCTTGTGCTTGCTCTTACAGTATGTGTGTGTGTTGCGGTCTCCATCGTGCTCTGCAATAGAGTCATACTGTTTACGAGAAGATTTTCGTCAATCCACAACACCTGTCGTAATACGACGGTTTTTCTTTTGGTCACAAGTTTTCTGCAGTGCTCTCACTAAAGATTGACGCATGAAGCGGGCACTACTCGGGTCGAAGCGATTGAGATGGCGGGCGCCGTAGAATAACTAAAATGGAGATGAAAAGACATTCACCCCTCATAGCAGCCTCTTTATCCCAAGAAGCCGAGATTTCGTCGTGACCGAGAGATGGAAGTCCCCCGATCTGTTTTCCCGGGACCGCGATCCTTGTGTCCTGCTTGCGGATTGTACGGGACATGTCTTCCTTTTGATGCTTGATGCGTGTCACACCACATCACTAGGTGCGCTTTGAACATTTTTTGGCAAAGAAATTTTATGGATCACTTGTTGCCTTTTGCTAGCATGTCACGCCACATCACCGGGGGTGCCGGGAGCATTTCGTTTCACCGAGAACTTTTGGTTCGATGCATACGCCGCGCGGTATGCTTTCCTTCCTCTTTACACGGTGCCTTTGGATCTCAAGTAGCCGATGTTACATGTACCTAGGTTTTTTAGACGTTCCTAGCAAAAACGACCACGTGGAACATACTGCTTCTCTCATGAAAGACGTAAAGCTTGAACTAGCTTTCTTTCAAACAATTTCCATGTAGCGGAGCTACTTTTCTATTGTTTCGTGTGAATCAGCAAATCATCATTGGGGATGACCCCCGCTTGGTGATGCATTTGTGAGCAGTGTTCTCTTGCCCTCGTCGTGCCCTTAGCGATTGGCTATGCGTGTTCCCTCAAGTATTTTTCTTTCCACATGGCCTAACCCTTACGTGTTTGGCATCGCTTTTCTTGGGCCGATGAATCGCGGAGTCGATGCGCTGCCGGAGAAGCTGGCAGCGATTTGGCTCGAGGCGCCCGTGACGAGCGAGTTTGAGCTGGACACGCTACCGCTCTTGTTCTCCTCTGAAGACGAGTTTGATGCATACTACGATGACCTCTTGGTCGAGCACGAGGGCGAATTGGGGGCCGCCATCAAAGAGATCAAATCGCGTAATGCAGACGCCCGCGAGGAGTGTCTCGCTGGCCGGTGGTCCGAGTGTCTGGAGGGGCTGGAATCGGCATTGAGCCTGCGGCGCATTGCGTTCCCGCCGGGCCACGAAAGCCATTACAAAGATTGTACGCTCGCGGAATATCATTTGCTCATGTCCTTGATCACTTTCGGGACGTGGTTCCTGAAGGAGGCCGGGGAGCAAAAGGACCTACGTGTCCGCGAAGCATACGAGATCCGCGCGTTTGATGTGTTCTGCAAAGTATGTCATTCTTAGGGTCATCACAAGCGTTTAGCAAGCAAATAGGGTGTCGTTTAGAAAGTGCCCCAAGCCCCCTGCCACGCATCGCACGAACAACTGGAGGAACATGCGCGCAGTGCATGGCTTTGTCCGTTTATGTTTGAAGTGCGGGATGCTACTGCAAGTAAGGTTTTGCACTATGTGTGCCCCATCCTCGTCCCACAAGCACGCTTGTCTTATGCAACCAGCATACGAACACTCTTACACAACCCCCACCCACTTCACCCCTTGAACAGAGGGAATATGACGCCTACCGGCACGGTGGTTGCATAATAGTAGTTGTAGAATAGTGCTTGGAAAAGAACGCTTGCGAGAGTGGATGAAGCGTTACTGTATGAAAGTAGTCGAACAATAGCGCGAATATGAGAGAGTTTCGCCATGATTTGGCAGTCACGGTTCTGCACCCATCTCTTTTTCAACCCCACACACCCACATCCATAGGCACACAAGCGCGCGCGCGGCCAAAAACACGTAAGCAGTGCGCCTCACAATGGTGTATGATCGCCATACATTGCCCTGGCGCGCTCGTTGCCTTTGGCATTGCGTTTTACACGTGGTGGGCAAGGTGTGGCGGTGAAAAGCCTCCACCGCCCTCCGTCGCTCAGTAACCCTGGAGCGGAAAGGTAAACTAAACTGTGAATTGTTGGATTCTGTAGGCGAAGGAACTGGTGGAGCCCATTAAGAACCAGCACCACAAGTCTTTCTTTAAAACCCTGTGGCTCAACAACTTCGCCAACTACTATTGGAAGCGTCGCAAGAGCCATGCGGCTGCGCAGACCATGATCGACGCGCACCGCGCTTGGACCAAGACTCGGCTGCGGACCTTTGGATGGTACTTTCACGTAATGAATGCATCGGCATTGCTGGTGCTATGCAAGTACGAGGACTGCGTACGCATGATGCAGCAGGCTATCGATGCCCTGCCCGACAACGGCCCGGTCCCTGGCACGACCGCCGAATCTGAGGAGCAGACCGAGTTCCGTTTCCAGCCGCAGCTGCTGTCCTCCGCGCTGCCGATGGTCGCGGCGACGTGCATCACCGCGTACCACAACATGTCGCTGGGGATGGTCGGCGCGCGGCGGTACCGCGAGGCCGCGTTGTGGTGCTCCAAGTGCATGGACGTGATGGCGGCGCACCGCGCGTACCTGCGCGTCAGCCACCCGTGGGTCAAGGCGGTCCGCAAGCTGCAAGAGTACTGCACGCGCATGTCGCACACCGCCAACTACCAAACGTTCCGCATGAAGCGGTCGGAGATCGTCGCAAGCCCCCGCAAACCGGCCCCAAACGCATTGGAGGCGACCGCCCCGGCGCTGGAGGCCACGGCCCCTGCGCCGGAGGACACGGCGTCGGCGCCCGACGCCTCAGTGGGTGATGGTGGATCTGTCCATGACGGTGACCCTCCGCAGGAGCACGGGAGTGACGCCTCACCGCGACGCGTCTCAGGCACCAGCCAAGAGACGTCCCAACCCGGATCCTCGCAGCCCCGGCCGCCGGGGAAGCAGCCGGCAGCAGGAGCCGCGCCGCGCCGCAAGGCCCCGGCCCCGGCCGCCAACAAGGCACTGACGTTTTTGCCGGACATTCCGCAGAAGGGGAAGCCGCTCGCGGCGCTGAAGGTGTACGCCGGCAGCATGAGCCATCGCCGGATTGTCGAGGATTTCACCAACAAACGCAACGTCAGGCCCCGGGACAAGTCCAAAAGTAAGAACGAGGAGGCCCCAGACAAGCCCCCGGCGTCTGAAGGTGACGCAGATGCTGCAGAGACGCCAGAGGCGGCACAACCGGAGGCCGGCGGAGCTGTAGCAGCAGCTCCGGTGGCAACAGAATAGGGGCTGGTACAACGGAGTTCTCCTCCTTCCTGTTGCCATCCACTTACGAAGCATTTTCTGACGTGTTGATCCCAGCAGCCCCTCGACCGGGGCTTTGCTTAGTTCAGGGTCCAAAGCCCCCCCCCCCCTCCGTGGGGGTAGGCCAAATGGTGCCTGCCTCACTCGGAGTGGGTGATTTCCCCTTGGCGCAGAAAAGGCTTGCCCCCGACGGCGTTGTCAGACAGGGTCAGTCGTATGCAAGTTCAGTTCACACTGTTTGTCTGTCGGCCAGTGTCGTCTACCCTGACTGAACATGTGCTCGTGGTTGTGCCGGTTCTTGGCGCCGCATCACCTAACCTCACCTAACCTGGCTTGCAGTATGGCGAAAGGGGGTTGCCCGTTCACACCTACCGCCGTAAGAGTGGGGGGTGGAGCCCGATGCAGATGGCTGCGCATACACTATACACAAACAACTCGGGATTCAGCGGCGGGGTGTGACCGCGCTCTTGTTCTGAGTCATCCCAACGCACGCTCAGGAAGACGTTCACAGAGGGTCAAGGCGTCTCCCTTTCGGAGTGGGGACGTCCTCTGGTTCAGGGCTGTCCGCTGTGGAGTGATGCGGCCCGACGCTCGTTTTGAAGGGGAGTCCGTACTGCCACCTCGGGTAACACCTCCGCTGTGCAGCTGGTTGGACCCAGGGCGTTGATTTCTTTTTCATTTCGGCAGGGGGCGGGGGTACCCCTCCCCCCTGGACCCCCTCCTCCCCCCCCTCCCCCCTCCGCTCAAGCAATGCCCTGGGTTGGGACCTCCCCCCAGTTCCCTGAGTGAGTGTCCCATGACAACGGTTGGGGGTACCCTATGCCATGTCAACCCCAAGCACAACAAAGCCCCCACCAATGGACACTCTGTTTGTATTGTATTTGTAAGCTCCCGTGGATTTTGAATGAAGTCCCCATCTTTGGCTCGCACGTTGACCCGGGGCTGTCGGGCCACTCAGTATCCCCCGCCCACCCCCCACACACCCCCAGCCTTGCCGCCTTCCAGCCACAGGAAGGCCCTAGCTGGGGCTGGCCCTCCGCTCCCTACACTCCGGTGGGCATCCCCTCGTGCCATTCATCGGTCCATCTCGGCACAGCCCAGCCCCAAGCCCCCCTCCCCGTCGCCAAAAAAGCCCCCTTCCATTCCCGTTGTGTTCTAACCTCAGTCATGCATGGTGCACCCCAGCCAGCGATACTGATGGCCCACACAGTCTTACCCAGCTCATTCAGGGAGCGCTTGACGCGGTGCATGTCCTGCACGTATTGTTGGGAGGAGAGACTTGTCTGAGAGCCCCTGCATGGCATCTCTTCTGCCCCAACCCCCCAACCCCATCCGCTATGGGATTCAGTGTAAGAAGCCCATTCTGTATGTTCATCCATCTATCCCCAGTCTGTCCCTTAGAGCCTGGGGTATGTGTCGCAGGTGCAATTGGCAGGAATTGTGCTGCGGGCGGGCTCTTCTGCATCTCACACACCAACAACAAAGCAGTGGGTGGTCCAGCTGGAATTTTCCGGAGTCCGCTGCGCGGGTTGCCGCTCCACCCCTGCATGGCACCAGAAGCGAAGACAAGGAGTTGACCCTCGCAGTTTGAGCACGTGGCACCCACGCACACGCACCCCCACACTTTTGTATGTCTGCCATCCAAACATCTCATCGTCTGCATTGACCGCGTGCCTTGCCCAAACAGCCTCCTTGTCTCGCCAGCCCTCGGCATTGTTTCCATCTTTTTTTTTGCACCAACCATCCTGGCAGTGCATTTTTGGGGGGGCTCTGAGCGATTTCGCTTTCTGTGCTGTGTGGTCCCTTGGGATTGAGTTGCAAGATGCCCGAAATTTGTCGAAGCCAATGTGATTTTGGTTTTGTGGCATTTGTGCCCCGGGTTTTCAGTGCAGCGTTTCGATATGTGGACCGTGTGCATTGTCAGACAACATTGTCTAACGGGTACCATGTGCTGTTTCCGCCAAGTTTTTGGCTCCGGCCGTTGTTTAGCCCAGGGACAGCGGAGGTTACCTGCGCGAGGAATATTTTTCGATTTGCCCAAAAGGCGCTGCAGTACGGCTGCGACATGCAGCACCTGCAACATGGTCCGGAGCAGGATTCCTGAGCACTCACCAGTGTTCAAGAACATTGATCCCATTTGATTGTGTGGATTGTGCTTCAGGGCGTTTCTTTAATTCCGAGTACCGAGCCCTCGAAGGTGATTTCTTCTGCAGTTTCTGTGTGAATACACCCTCGGGTACTGTCATCCACAAATGACACATCACCCTCAATCCCCAGTAACCACTTGTGCAGCTTCCTGCAGCTTCCTGAACATGTCTTGTCATGCTGGAAGGCCTGTTTCACTGTTGATATAGCGTCATTACAGTCAATGGTCCATGGTAATTGCTGACCCACCCGCCGCGCCATTGTCAGGACACGATGGTACCGTTGCTGAACTCCACTGACCACTGAGCGGCGAATTCAGATTGATGTTGTGCTCATGCCGTGTGCTTACTCCTTGGTTTGTTCTGTGTGCACATTTTATGTTTGGTCCACTGGAGGGGCAGAAGGGCAGGTTTGTGGCTGGTGTGGAGAGGAACAGGGCACAATTGCATACATGGCACGAAGTTGGGTGGGTTGGAAGTCGGAAGGGGGGGGGTTACCGCGATAGGGAGTGGAGGTAGGGGGTGGAGAATAAGTGGGGGGTTGAAGGTGGTACACGGGGGGGGGGGGGGCATGGGCGGGTAGTTAGTGGGGGCACCAATTTTGGGTTGCAATCCACCTGCCAACAGTGTTGACCAATGTTTACAGAAAGATAGGCTGCACCCACAAACAGTTGACTAACATCCACAAGAGAAGTAGCCCGGGCGAATGACAGAAAGATACAGTAGCCAGGGGAAGTGACAGAAAGATACAGTAGCCAGGGGTAATGACAGAAAGATACAGTAGCCAGGGCTAATGATAGAAAACTACATCACCCGGGGATAATTACAAGGTGGCCGATCACCCCACAGTGCAGATGCGACCGTGACACCGCTACACGCAGGCCAGTGCTGGTGCCAGCCATGATACAGGGGGCCGACGGCCCATGAGGCACCCTCAGTACGGAATTGAAGGTGACAGCGTTGCATGCGGCCAGTACCAGTGCCAGCCATGATGAGTGGGCCGATGTCCAGCCTCCTGCTTTATAAGGGGGTTGCGTGGGGATTGCAAAGTCTTTCCCAGACACAAAATTGATCTGGTGTGCGTTATATGTGATTCATGTTGTTCTTCATGTTGCTCATGTTGTTCTGTGACTGCTGTCCGTGTGAGGTGCAGGGGTGTGGGCACAGGGCTGGTGCAGCAATCGGGCGAACTAAGCAAACACATAGCGCCAACAACAATGACAATGACAATGCCAGCGACGGGAACAACAACAAGTAACAGTTGTGGCGCCGGAAAGGCGTGGCTGCCACAACCCGCTGCATCCGCTGGTGACGGTGAGCAAGTCTCAAGTATACGTCCCACCGTCCTTGATGGCATGTGGGCTCTCCACACGGGACAATATATGTTGTACCCCCCCCCCCCCCTTGTGTAAGCTACGCCCTTGTCCAAGCTACAGTAGGCGTAGGGACCGTAATGATTTTGTACGTAATTTAATTACGTCCGGACTGTAGTGTGGCCACATAAGACATGGGTTTGTCGTCACATTTGCCAATTTCAGTACATGTGGCCCCCTGCTGGTGCACCAGGAATTATTTTTTTTAGTCTGATGCATCCCATAGGTCCTAAATTGCCAATTTCAGCACATGTGGCCTGCGCACGTGTGTGTCGGCAGTTGTATGTGTTGCGCGCAAGCCACGCCCTTGTCCAAGCTACAGTAGGCGTAGGGACCGTAATAATTGTGTACATTGGCGTAGCTGAAACAAGGGCGGGGGGGTTACTTACCTGTCATGCAGAACCGTTCCGTCTGACCGCGCACTTACGAGGCACATGTGAGGCTGAGAAAAAAGATGCCCGTGACAGGAACAACAACAGGAGTAGCAACAGCAACAGCAACAGCAACAATGCTGACAAGGACAACGCCACCACCACCACCACCACCACCAACACACACAGCAACACCCCTGCAGGAGATAAGCCTGTTAGCCACACTGCCTGACTTTGTGAATCCCTTTCTGCTAGATCTGACGTAACATTTCCACTACACTGCGACACCTAGTTTTCTCACCTGTATATGCAACAGATGGATCTTGGGTTGCTTCAGCGTGGCAGTGCCCACTGCACTACCATGCACCAGAGTAACCTGCAGGCACAGGCCCAGGCTCTCCCCATGGGGCACACGATTCATCGCGTGACTGCACTGTGCCCTGCAGAACACTGTAGAGACCGGGCAGTCAGCCCGAGCGCCGTACTGCTACTCGGCACAGGCCTGATGTATAACAAAAAAGAAACAACAACAGCAGCAACAACAACACGCACAGCATCATTCGTAACCGATTTGTCCATGGACAAGGTCTGTGTGGCACGCCAACAAAAAGGCGGCATCTACACTATATTGAAACACAGCCATACCCTGCCGGTCTGTTCCGAATGGGTCCCGGTTTTGCGGTATTCGCTCCTGTGGTGAACGCTGCCATCAGGGGGCACTTTCAGGTTAGATCTGGTCGAGCATGAAACCTGCAAAACCAGGCTGAACAGGTTCAGAGTCGCCCAAGCACCAGCAGGAGGCCGACTGAAGGGCCACGCACGTGCGCCTCCCTGCTTCTGCGCAGTGCATGCCCGACTCGGGGAACTGCGCTGCCTCATAGCCGCTCGCCCCGGTACACAACCGCGAAGCCCCGTGAAGTGATCCCCGCTTCCGTTGCGCCCCCCGGCCACGATGGCGGAAAGGGAGACGATGGCGCTGATCAACTACTACGCCCGGGAGGGCTTCCGCCGGCAGGTCCAGACCGTCTGCGCGGACGCCCTGTCCAAGCGCGGCGAGGACCCGGTGTTCCGGTTCTGGAGGGCCTGGTCGCATGAGGCGGAGGGCAGCCCGAACGAGGCGCTGCGGGAGTACAAACTCGCGGAGGGCAAGCGCGAGATGGCGTACGCCGTCGACACGGCGATGCTGTACACCCACCGGCGCTGCAAGCTGATCGACCAGGAGGCGGTGGACACGCTGGACGCGAGGCTGGCGGTGGACGAGGTGTGCGCCCCGTGTGGGACCTGGGCGATGCGATCGGTTTCACTGGATTGTACCCCTACCCCACCCCCACAAGTCAGTGCTGGAGTCGGCAAACCCCCGCATGGACTCGGAGTGTGCGTCTGGATGCCACTGGACAACGGCACCGGCAACAGCCCCGTCTTCGGGACGGCCGACCCCCGGAGTAGTCAAACAGGACAAGTCATCCGGGGGCTCCGTTGACACAACCAACATACATTCGGGCCCACAGAGTGTCAGAATGAGCAGTGGTGAGAGGCCAATAGGCGCCGCCAAAGGCAAACAATCACAAACCGAGGCCTTGTGCCAGCCCCCCCCCCCCTTTGTAAAAGCTACGCCCTTGTCCAAGCCACCGCGGGCGTAGGGACCGCATTGAGTTGGGACCTGATTTGATTCGGTACCAAATGCAGTGCAGCCACATAAGACATGGGTTTGGTGACAAGTTTGCCAGTTACACAGGGTTATGGACACATTTGTTGTGAGTGTTTGCCCATTTGAGCCCACAGAGCTCTGATTTTGGGGATATTTATTCATTATACTCCCCTTTCTCGCACCAGCTCACCGTGCAATCTTGTGTTTTTGAACTGGGCTTCTACGGCCTTGTCCAAGGTACAGTAGGCGTAGGGACCCTATTAATTTGGGGCTTTGGCGTAGCTATTACAAGGGGGCGGGGGGGGGGGGGGTAGTGTCCGCCCCGGAGGGTCCGTGAGGGCGTACGCACCCGTTCTACGGGTGGGGACAGGGGAAGGGCAGTGCCCCCCCCCCCCCGCCGTACCCGGACAGGGAAGAGGACAGGGCGCCCCGGCCTTCACCCAAACCCGGGCCTGTCGCTGACCCTTGACCTACTTTGTGGACGCTCGGCAGACACTTGGGGGGATTTCCGTCACAAGTTGGAAAAAAAAGCTGCGCACCCCGCAGGCCCCGGGGGCCCCGAACGAAATCTCGATACAACGCGACGCGACGACGCGACATGATGCGAAGTGAGCGATTTCCCAAAAACGGAACGATGTGCCAGTCCAAGCAGCCCCGCAAAGAATGCAACCGCCCGTGTGTGCAGGGGGGATGGCATGGGAGGCCACGCCCCTGTAAATACTCATTGGTGCTGGCCAAAAGGCATGGATTCCCACTGCCAACTCGGCTCCCACACCTTCAGAGGGTTTGGCCAGCCCTTTTATCACCCACTTGGCAAGCAACCCCCCCCCCCCCCTTGCAGGAGGTGGTGGGGGGGGCACTTTCCATGCTTGGGCGCCCTCCATTCTTCCCCCGCATCACGTCCAGGTGGTCCAAAGGCAGTTCAACATTGGTCTTCAAATCTGCAATTTGCTTGCTACTGCTGTCGTCATTCCCCCTCAATTCTGAGTGTAATTTTTGGGTATCCGGTCCCTCGGCTGGACTAGACACGTGCACCAAACCGTGGCATTTGGGATGGCAGACCTCGGCCCACCAGTTGTACCCACTGGTGTGACTTGTGCCATGACCACCAGTGGTACAACGCGGACAGCAAGCCGGGCCGATCAGCACTCCCTCCCTCCGGAAGGCCCGCACTCTTTGTGTCCGGGCGCACATGAGGCGAACAATCAACACCTCTGGAAATGCGCGCCGCAAGGGCCACGGCAGGAGCCAGCCTGTGTCCCAGCACTGGCGTGGTTGGCGTGCATGTGCAGTTGCCACCCAGCTGCGGATCGCAACTCGTTGCTACCCGCCGCATTGCCCCCAGATGTACCACGGGGGCTGCTCCCGGCCAGGACCCAGCCCCAAGGGGGGGGGGGGGGGGCTCCCCTCTACAGACCCCAAAATGGTTGTATGTAACAATGGGTTTTGTGGGCACTGGAGATTTTGTTTTAGGCATACGGCAGGAGGCAATTTTTTTTTGACCCTATGTGTCTATACTCAAAATACTCAGAATTTTGTGCAGAATTCAAAAATGGATGAAAAACACAAAAAAGGATTTTAACCTTGACCCGACCTCTGGGTGGACCTTGGATGATGGGAGCCTGAGTGGATGGGAAAATTTTTTCAAAAAAATTTTTACCCCACTTGTGTATATTCAAAATGATCAGCGCGTCATGGGGATCATTTCGAGGTCCCCCCCCCCCCTATATAAGCTACGCCCTTGTCCAAGCTACAGTAGGCGTAGGGACCGTATTAATTTGGGACCTAATTTTAATTCGGTACCAAACGTAGTGCAGCCACATAAGACATGGGTTTGGTGACGGATTTGCGAGTCACGTAGAGTCATCGACACATTTGTTGTGAGTGTTTGCCCACTTGACCCAGATAGCTCTGATTTTGGGGATGTTTGTGCATTATATGCCCCTTTCTTGCACCAGCTCACCATGCAATCCTCTCTTTTTGAACGTGGGTGCCCGGTGTTGGTATGCGTCGCGCGCAAGCTACGCCCGTGTCCAAGCTACAGTAGGCGTAGGGACTGTATTAATTTGGGACTTTGGCGTAGCTTATACAAAGGGAGGGCGGGGTACGTATGTTGGGGTACCCACCGACCCCCTCCCCCGGGGAGCCCAGTGGCTGACCCCTCGACCCACCAAGCCCCAAGGTTTGGGTCAACGAAGGGGGACCCCCCCCCCCTCTACAACCCTTGAAACGGTTGAACACCCCTCGGGGTCGAACCCTGGCTGGGAGCAGCCCCTGTGAGATGTACCCACCTGCTCACACACACACGGCTCCCACTGTGGACACACATGTGCTGCGTGTGCTAGCAGCAGGGGCCAGTCCGCACACCTTCAGTTTTGATTTGTGGCATTCACACACACAGACATACACAATTTTGCTCATATGCATATGCATATGGTACAGAGCAGAAAAATGGCAGGCATCCAGGGCAAGAACAGTGCACTGCCCCCCCCCACCCCGCACTAATCATGCCGAAACAATGGAACCATGTATGCAGCGTTGCATCTAGTGGAATGTTGTGCCGTTGGGTTTTTCTGAGAACCGCACAATGTCATTGCGAAAAGCCTTGATTCAGCAACTGGTCTAGCAGCTTGCTGAGCAAAAATAAAATCATGTGCGCCATTTTCAACGGGACACACATCCCGTTGAGGCGGTGCATGAGGTCCATTGAGGTCTTGCCTGTCTCCAGCCCCGTTTACCTTCTATGTTCAAATGTAGCCATGTACGTAGCGCTATGTGCTTCTCAGCCTCACATTCTCAGGCTAAACAGGGTCGATCGGCCAAAGGGGACTGTCAGTGACCAGGGACGAACCTGCGATAACAGTGCCACCTCCAGCTGTACTCCGATTTCAGAAAGGACCTTGCCTACTTTTGCACTTATGGCCTGGTGAGTTTGCAATGGTGATCAGTGCTGTGCCCATCTATTTCGTCATCACTGACGTTGTGCTACCGCGGTTTGGCCCCTGATCCCTTACACAACGTGTGCTGGTTGTGCCTGTGTGCCCATACCCTGCCCTACGCAAACACAATCCAGAGCGAGAGGTATAGTCTGTGTTTCAGCAATGGAGAGGGTGTGCATGCCACCCCGTGAGCCATGTGCGAGTGCTTGTGCATCCCATTGCCATTTTGCGAACACTCATGAATCCCAGACAAGAAAAAGTGAGCCCAGACTTGCATGTGGTCACACGAATTGAAAGTCTGCTTTACATTTCCGCTTCAGAAAAACGCCACAGAGCAGGCGCTGGTGCAGACTGCATTGTTCTACTGGCATTTGGGGGACCACAGCAAGGCCCGCACATATGTGCAGAAGGCGGCGGAGTACTCGGACGAGTACATCTGCGCCACTACTCTTCGCGGCTGGATCGATCTTACGTGCGACCGACACATGTACGTGGAGAAAAGTGTGCAGTTTTTTGATGCCGTCCTTTCGGAGAGTCCCGATGGGCCAGCAGACCCCACGACCCAGGCCACCAACGCGCGGAACAGCGTGGAGGCCGTGATGGGCACAGTGGCGTATTTGGAGCTGAAAAAGAATTACTTGGAGGCGCTGGAGCTGCTGAACAGGTTTCAGTTCAGTTTTCACCTTGCCCTTCACCATGGACACAGATGTGCACCTTTGCTGCGCACATATGGCACATATGCAGCACACACACACACACACACACACACACACCGCATGTTTGCAGAAGTGAGGAGTGCCGGGGCCTGCATGCTTGCTGCTCCTGAGATCCCACCCGACCCCAAAGCTGTGCATCAGTGTGCTAGAGGCGGGCCTGCCAGCGAGGCCAAAAGAACACTGGACTCATGGTTTCCCTGATGGATGTAGGAACTAGGAATGTTGAACCTCGCAGTTTGAGCATTGATTGAAATCATTGGGCGTCACATAAACACACTTTTTTTGTTTTTTTTTGTCTTTTTTTGTCTTTTTTTGTCTTTTTCAAGCTGGCGCCTCAGGCGACCGCTGGGGGCCCTGGACCCATGCGGGCCTCCCTCTTTAATATTGTTCTACCCTAAACACACACACACACACACACACACACACACACACACACACGTCAACGGGGCACCTGAACATCAGAATGCATGGTTCGGTAGCATAGGTTTTAGTTGTTGAACCTCGCAGTTTGAGCATGATTTGAATGATTTGGGCGTCACACAGACGCGCGCGCGCACGCAGTTGTACCGCCATGCTCTTTTGAGACAGCAACTGTCATGTCGCTGAGGGTGCACTATGAGACAGTGCTACGTTTTAGGGCTGATTTTTCGGCCTGAAGGGAACCAGACTCACACACATAGGGCAAAATTTCAAGCGACTGGCTGCCAAGAAATGGGAAGGCACTACCACCAGGTTCCCCCCTGGGCTCATTTTCAGGCGGGATATGGGACACACCAAAGGATGGGGTCGGCCGATCGATCCGCAGGGGCTGGATACGCAGAAGAGTCGAGATTGATGAAGGTGATTCGATTCAGCAAAAACTCTGGAATTCAGGTCACTGGGTGCCTGGCATAATCAGCACAGCACAGGGAGACAAGGGGATATACATACAAGTTGTTGATGGCGTTCAGGGCAGCCAGCCCTGAATGCAAAGTTCTGGGCAGGGGTGATGTGCGAGGCTAGCGAGTACTCTGAATATTCTAGCAACAACCAATCTTGATTGATTCTGGAGGGTTCACTGCCTTCTGACGAGCTACTTGTGACTGAGGCGAATGCAATCGGTGGGGTCTGGCGATGCCCACAATGTGCTCACTAGCGATGGCGTGCGCGGGACCAGGACCCACAATACCACACTGCTTGTCTGCAACGTGCGGAACAATTCCCGCGAGTGGACTGTGCCCGTTTGTTTCTCCCTGTCCGAGCACTCCCGTATTCCGCCGGTGGCATTGTTCTGCCACGTGCAATAACAGTACCACGCGGTGTTCTCTCCCTGTGATACCTAGAGAGTCACATTCCACCAAACAAAATGCTGCGCATCAGCGAGCATGGCATCAATTCTTGTGCGTGAAACCGTTGGATGAGGAGTCGCCCACATAGTTGGCGCCTCGCAACGTTGCATAAACCGGGTCCACTTCTACCAGCCATCCATCCACAAGAGCTGCGAGGGGGGCTGTGGGCTGTGGGTCAATTTTTTATTTTATTTGTCAAAGGTGTTATTGGCATCTGTGAGTACAAAATTGCCCACATTGCCTAATCCGTTGGGAGGATTTCCCAGTCAAGACGCCGCCTAGACCACCAGGCTTTGTCACTCCATCCCTCCGCACATGGGGGTTGCAGCACTCCATCTTTGAGCCCTCTGCCATACGCGTGCTCCCTTGTAGGATATTCAAGGGTAAACGTCGTGTCCGAGGGTAGCTGTTCCCTTCAACCCCCCCCCCCACCCCCATGGTGCTCCCATGCCACCACTCCCATGATGGCATGGGAGCTCTCGCATCACTCTACTGTAACCGCCACACACGAACCCCGCACCGTGGGCTCTCCCACGGGGGCCTCCACCCAAGGAGTACGGGCAAACAGAAATAGGATGCAAGGCGTGGTAGGAGCACATGCCCCACCCCCTCTTGTTCCCACGCTGCGTGCTGGTAGAGGAACGGGCCTCTGACCCCTGGCGCCAGTAGTGAGCCCGTCGGCGGGGCATCAGGGCAACAGAACTCATGGTTTGGCCGTCAAGCAGTAGGATGTAGGAGTTGACCCTCGCAGTTTGAGCATACAGACACATGAACCACACAGCGCATGCACCCTGACGGATTTCAACCGCAACAGCCGTGTATCCTGCAGCATAAAGTTGTCTGTGCGTATTCCCGTCATCCTTGTGGCAGCTGCAGCAGTAGCAGCAGCAGGGGATAGGGTTCCGGAGCACCTGCTTTATTT
The DNA here is from genome assembly GCA_964036045.1 of Eutreptiella sp. 'Long Island Sound 2002'. Taxonomy (NCBI): domain Eukaryota; phylum Euglenozoa; class Euglenophyceae; order Eutreptiales; family Eutreptiaceae; genus Eutreptiella; species Eutreptiella sp. 'Long Island Sound 2002'. The sequence goes on along the minus strand of OZ038382.1, from coordinate 57,224,942 downwards.
GCCATTCCGTGCTGCCGCGTGCTTGTATCTGAGGGTATGCACCTGTGAGCCTCTATTCGTGCGTCCCGCCCTGTCATTGTGGCACTATGCCGACATCTGCACAGGACCATTGTGCAGCACCCTACTTTTACTCCGGCGCTGATCCAAAAGGCCAAGATCCTCATTAAGTCCAACGATTGGGAGCAGGCGGCCGAGATCGCGCAGCGTGTGCTGACCAAGGACTCCGCAAACATGGAGGCCCTGATGCTCACGATCCTGTACCTGGAGGTGCGGGAGTGCCGGCCTTCGGTCACCGACAGCAACCTCAACGACCTTGTGAAGGCCATCGACAAGAACGAACCCAAGAACGCAGACCTGTGCTACCGCGTCGCGCGCACCGTGGCCCGCCTGTCCGGCAAAAACGCAGCGGCGCTGCAGAAGACACTGGCTTTGGTTGAGAAGGCGCACAAGCTGGATCCCACGCGCAGCGACTTCCTGACGGAGCTGGGGTATCCTTCCTCACCCCCCCCCCCCCGAAGTCAGAATGCTCTGAAGTCTCGGTGTCCTCTTCAGGGCCGTCGGGGGCAGAGATGAATGTGATAGTGACCGAATTATTTTGGTGCGGGAGGGTGGGGGGGGGGGGGGGGCTTCTGAGGGGCCCGAGATGACGAAACGACGATTACGAGACTCCATTGTCCCTCGGATGGTGAAGCGTAAATTTTGCCGCCGAAGCAGCCGAAGTTTTTTTTCTGAGGGGCCAAAATTGGTCCAAAATGTTGGAAAAAAATTCCTTTGAAGAAATGTCCCGAGGCCCATCCAATTGATCAGCAGAAGGTGCTGAACGCGAAGCTGTATGCGGTGGGGGCCAAGAATCAGAAGTATGAAAAGTGGTGGAAATGGGCCAAAATGGGCCGGGGGGGGATTGGGGTGCAGGGCAGGAGGCGTGGCGCACAGCCGCGTGTCCGAGGGTAACATCATTTGTCGGGAGAGGGATCGGGCTGTGGAAAGCCTGTGCACAGCACCGCTGTCTTGATGGCGACCTCAGAACTGCTGCCCTTGCGAGGTATGGCAAGGTACGCAGGAACGCAGGAGATGCTCCGATATAGCTCACCCCCCCTCCCCCCTCAGTCAGAATGGTCGAAATGTATGCAATGACCCCCCCCCCCCCCTGCAGATCGTCTCATCACCCCGTCCCCCTGCTCCAGTGGCCCCCCCCTTTGCGGTTCAGCACTTGAACGGAGTTTGCTTCCATGCCCCCACCTCTGCTTTGTTGTCTCAGCCCACTCCGCAGGGGACAACGTCATGTGCCCTCCCGCCAATCAGCTCTCCGTCCTCGCAGTCCCATTTGCTGCCCCGCGTCCACTGGGTCCACTGTTTCGTACATTGGATCCAGATGCCCCCCAAAGTGATGTCCCAGATGGTCCCGTTGTCATCCCGCACGCCCCTGGCTGGACTGCACGCTGATGTGTTGAATGCAAGCAGCCGTCACCATCCCCCCGCTGCTGCCCCCCCCCCCCCCCCCTTCGATTGGGTTTAAAATCTCTCCATGGCCCTGGCACCTTCTCCGCGGAGGTGGCAGCAGGCAAAAAGCGCCTCCGAGTGAACTAGTCATCGATTCTGCAGCTCCTAGTGTAACTTGGAGAGGGGCTAAGGCAGTGGGGGGCTCATGTTGTGTGGGGGTAATGTGGCGGGTGGGCAATTTGGGGGGGGGGGGGGGGGGGCAGGGGCCAGTGTGCCGTGTAGCCTACGTGCGGTGTAGCTCATGTGTCTCGGATCTGATCTGGTGTGGCGTTCAGTGGGCGACTGATATGGCTAATGTGGCAGGGGCGGGGCTATGTTGGGCTATTGTTGCGCCAGGCGAATGTGGGGGAGGGGCGAATGTGTCGGGTGGCGAATGCAGAGGGGAGCTCATGTGACGGGGGGATACTCCGGCAGGGCAACATGCAAGTGTGATGTAGGCGGATGACAGGTTGGAGCCACAGGCAGGGGAGTGCCAGGCATTCAGGGGCTGGGGCTGGGGCTGTGGATGGGGCTGGAGCCACAGGTAGGACAGTACAAGGCATTCATGTCTTCCAGTGGCCTGTGTACAGCCCCAGCACGGTAGGAGCTTGGGACGGAGCTTGGAGTGTGCAGCGTTAGGGGTATGGGGTTCAAATTTTCTTCCGGATCAAAAATTTTCTCCGGTGCCTTTGGCGCCAATCAGGTTAGGCCACCCTTTGGCGCCTTCAGCGCCTCTGAAACCTCAGCACCACCGGAGGGGGGGGGCGGGGGGGGGGGGGGGGGCACTGGGCTCCGCGAACGCGGAAACGTCACCAGCAGGAGCACCGGCCGCAGTGGCCGACAGAAAGCAGCGACCCGACACAGCACGCAAAGGGGAGAACAGGTGACTGTCCAGGGCCCCGTAAAGAAACAACAACCCGACGGAATGTCACACAGGGGGGCTGGACACCCCCCCCCCCTTTCGTAAAAGGAGTCCTGCCTCCCCCCCTTTTGCGGAGCGGCAGGAGGTGGGACACAACAAACGGGGCCACGGCGCCCACCTCCAGTGCCACGCAAGCCTTCTCGACATTGCCGAACGCACCTTTCATCGGGACCCCGCGGATATCACGGGGGTTGTGGTGCCTGGGGTCGCGGGGGGGGATGACCAAAGGTGGGTCCCATGGAAGGCCCGCAGACACGTGCACGGCCGCTGCCCACGGTCCTGCCGGCCACAGACCACAACGCATCCGCACTCACCGCCACCGGACTCCCAACGCACCAAACCAGGACTTTGGAGTCCCTATCCCCGGCCGTGACCAGCCTCCCACAACGTCAGCCCCAAGCCACACTTAACCCTGAGCCATATTAGCCCCACGCTGCATCAGCCCCAGGACACGTCATGCGCCACATTGGCCCCATTGGCATCTTCACTGCCCTGCCGACACCCCTAATTCTCCCGCGTGACAACTTCGGCCCCTGCCTAGCCCCATAGCAGCCCAGACATCTCCTCGCCATGTCTGAGAACCTCCTCTCGCCCTGTCTCCGCCACGCCACAGTTGGGCAAGCTTGCAAAGCAGTGTGGCGGTGAGAAGGAACCAGCTGGGGTCCATAGTGACGCGTTCCCGTGGGGGGCCTGGCCACGGGACGCTGCGGGTGACACGCACAAGCAAGCAGGCAGGCAAAGCACTGCGCTCACAGGGGCATCATTACGCTCGTGTCATGTGACAAAGCGTTTCAGGATCCTTGCCACTCTGAAACAAGGGAACAAAAGTATGTACAGCAACACATCAGGATATGTACACATGGGGTTAAGACTGGACTGGGGTAAGGGCATCACAGGACAATAGACACTCAGTCCCAACTCGTATCCCAATCCCAGGTCCGACCCTCTCAGTGGCTGGTGGGGGCGGGGGCTCAAACACAACCCATGCCCTGCTCAGTCCGGACCCTGAAACCCTGCCAATAGGGGAGGTGTCCCGCCCAGCCACAGGCGAGTTCCTGGGAACCAAGGGGCTCCAAGGCCAACCGACAGTGGCTCCCTATGCTCCCTTAACGGCAGGTCCCAACTCCTCTCTGAGCCAGAGATATGGCTCCGCCATTATCCCCTAGGAGTTGGTAGCTGAAAATGGGCTGTTTCAGCCCAAACTGATATTAGCTCAAAAATCTCCAAAATTGACCCCTCGTCCGGACCCGCCAGAGGTAGGGACGAGGCAACTGACCCTATGCCCTTCGAATACGAACTCCCTGGAGCCCTCACCCAACCTGGTTCCCTCTGAGGTCCCGGCATCAGGGCACCACGGGTTCGTCAAGTGGGGTCATGATGCCAAAATCACCAAAATTGGCGTCAGTCCCACGCGTGGCTCGCCCGGCCAGGGCAAGGCCAATGGCTCACAGGATAGGAGGCGGGACCTAGGACTTATATCTGAGTGTACAACTTGGAATTAGGTCCGGGCTCCCTGTGGGCATAGAGATATGGGGCCGCCAATTGACCACACGGGGGGGTGAAATTGGGGTCCCAAAAGTGGGTCATTTTGGCTGCTCGAAATGAGCCAAAATTCGGGGGTGCTCCCAATAGTATATCTCCACGCCGGCTTGGAGATCGGATCCGCCATTCCATACGCGATCCACTGGGAGTCCAACGGAGACTCCCATGCCCTTGGCTCTCAAAGATCTCCATGCCACTTGGCGTGGTGACAATCCCAATTGGGTCCACAAATGCCAAAATGGCAAAATTGTCCACACTCACTTTGGGCTAGCACCCTAACGAAGGTTGCTCCGCTTCGCCCACGTGGTGTGTGAACCATGGGGACCAATGTCCATAACACCCATGTCACATATGGTCCATTGGTCCATGAGTCCGGCGTGCACGAGGGTGCTGAACATGGTGCACGGCGGGCAGAAAATATGGAAAATTGCTCAAAATGGCCAAAAATGCGCACACTCATGGTTGGGGCAAATGAGGCACATGCCCGACTTGGACCGGAGTGTGCCATAGGATTGGTATCAAGTCATATGTGTCCAACATATCTTTTGGGCGTCGCCCAACTCCTCCGATTTTGGGAATGGCAGGGTCGCCAAGTGAGCCCATGATTTGGGATAGTCCCAAATCGCCAACATGGCGGCCACGGTATGCCAAGCCCAAGAGGAGTTATTCGCCGGGTCCAAGATATGTTGGGCACCGAAGTATGTACCCTCATAACATACTTGGGTCATGATGTCAATTGGGCGCAACGTTGAGATACAAGGTCGCCACTTGACATCATGACGGGCAAAAAACAGCAATATTGGCGAAAAAACACCCAAAAGTGCCTTGAAAGGCGCACAAATATATTATAATATCTTCGGCTTGGATTGAGTAATCGACCAATCCTTCTAAACACAATGACTTGACACCAATGACCTTCGATTCCACATATGTGCTCCACTTGGGGCGCTTTGAAAGGTCACGAGCGCTACTTCCCAAGTGGGCACATGAAAATATGGAAAATTGCAAAACACACACCTTGCTCCCAACGCATCGCTTTGGGATCGCCACACAAGCTTCCCTCCACGAAGGTTAGGCTTGCAATTGATCGTGGGGAGTATAATGAAGGGCCTCGTGCAATACGAGGTCCATTGGTGGGTGTATCGCTCTTAGCCAAACCCGCCAAATGGGCACGCAATACAACACATGGCACATACCACATATTGCCCAAAAAGGTAGCTCCCCCCACGATATGTCATGCCCCTCCAAGGGCATAACTTTGTGTCAATCGCTCATAGGAACTCAAGGAAAGTTCCTATGCAACATCAACACTCGCGCGCTACACTCGAAAGTTATCTTAACGCACGCAATATCATGGCCAAAGAGTTATAACGCAAACTCTACCCTCTTGACCATGATCCATTACGCTAGCGCGCACGTGTGGAGACGCAAGGCGTATAAAGCTTCCTAAATTACGTCGGGAGTATTGTGAATACATCCCATGTTTCCTTATTGTCATTCCTCGCAAGCGGCACGAGATATGACCCTCACAAGTGGCCTCACGAATCAACTTTGTTTTGCCCATATCTCTAAGACAAATGGAAGGCAAGACAAAAGGAAAGTTGATTCGTGCATAGGGAAGCACGTAGGTCCACTCGAAAGAGGTCAAATCAAGTGCGGGGATGTCGAAGTCGAAAATCCGATTTCGACATCCTGAAAAATTCGGATTAAGGTTGCGAGTGTACAATGTGAAAATTGCAGATGCATCAATGCAATTCCTGAAGACTTTAGAGTCTTCGTCACGGATTGCACTAAAATGTCTGTAAATAACAGTTAAACTGGCGGTTACGCTAAAGTCGCGAGCCAACCGCCAGCAGTCAAAACATTGATTATCAGAACGGAAGCGTGAAAATTTACGGAAACAATATGAAAATAAAACCCTGTTGATTCCTGATATTCTGTTGTGTAAATCTCAGCGGGCGACGCATCGGTTGCCGATGCGGCCGCTGATAGCTGAAATGCCCAGATCTCTCACACAAACACGTCTTACCTACATCTGTTGTTAGGGTTAGGTTGCCGAATCGACGGCCGAAGGCGGTGCGGGGCAGATTGGCGTGAAATAGTAAGATACTGGCAAATGGCAGTTTGCCGGTACATGGTAACATGCCCCAAGTGGCCGGAATGCCGTCACGGGGGCTTTACGGCAAGGGACACGCTCCTGCCGGGCTCTCACCGGGCTTCACCGGGCGTCTTCCCCTCCGTACATGGGGTTAGTGGGCACACGGAGACCGGTTGTATACCCCACCATGGTCATGGGGTTCTGGGTACCGCTTCACCCCCCTCCTTAGAGCAAACCCTGGGGGGGGCTCGATAACACCCAAGCATGGCAGTGGGTACCCAGGACCATCCCCTGAAGGGGGGGGGTGTCACTCCTCACTTCAGACTGATTCGCAGGTTAGGCTGTCCACATCCCACAGTAAGACAAGTACGGTGCTGTAGCTGTTAGTAACTGCAAGTATAGTATCAAGTATCAAGTCCCGGGTCCTGGCGGCGATTGTTCGGCATCCAAAGGACCCGTTAACCCATACCAGGCGCAACGGGTGCCGGCTGCTACGGTCACCACCACATTGGCAGTGGCATACACGGCCAACATAGGCGTCACACGACGACCGAGGTGGTCCCACAGGTCGAAAGCGACCACAAAGATCCATCAGGCTACCCCAAGCTTCCCAAGGCCCGCCGGCTGGGGGAGAGTCCCCACGGGTCCTTCCTCGGGCGCACCATGTCCATATCCACGACGCGAGTCCAGAGTGGTACAGCCGAACGAGCTCCTCCTTAAGGGATCGGGCATCAAGGCCGTCTTTTCCCTCGCCCTATTACCACGAAGGCCATACATGAGGGAGTCCTCATGCAGTGTGGGCGGAGGCGTCGACTCCTCAAACCACCAGTTTCCCAGGCAGACTGACCGAGGTCAGGAGCACCGGAGGCCACCATCCGACTGCAAGTGCGTCTGCGAGTCGGTAGGCTCACACTGGGACTGACAGTGGCGGACCGCTGGGAGTGTAGTCAGGCAACTGGGCTTCACGCCTGGCGCCATCAGGATCTCCACATCACAGCGAATAGGGCACACGGTATCACGGGCACTCAAACAGAAGAATCTGTACTTAGGTACTGGTCCAGGCTGGACCTTAAGTAAGAGCATGTAAACGGCGACTCAGGGCGCCTTCGTACTCGATTCGCATCCCATCGGGGGGGGAAACAGTCCATACTTCAGTGATGGGCTGACAAGACTGAACATACAGATGCACATATCCTGGAGGGTAGAAAAACAAGCAATAAGCGGGGTAATAGGCGTGTAAACACACTCTGGATAGAGCGCCAAACCACGCCCCGGTTAGGATAAGGCATATGCAGGAGGGTGGACAGGAAAACGCCTGAGTTCAGGCCATATATAGTCGCGACACACGTAGACTGGTCCGGATCCCGCAGGTGTCATGGGACCAGACCACACACTCAAAAATCGCAATGCCGATGACAGCGGCATCCGTTGCGCAACGTCGTATGGGCTTCAAGGCCCCAAGAGCTCAGAAATATGAAGGTCAGCCGCCCTACCTGGTTTCCCAAGGATTCAGCAGGGGGGGGAGTGACGAATGGAAGAAGAGAGGGGCCATCCTCCTCTGGATTCAGCAGGGGGGGGTATATGGCCACTCTGATGGCAGGTCACCGAAAGATGGAAGAGAGCAAGCAAGTAAGGGACGATCCGTCGACCTCACAGGCGCTCAAAATGCATCAGGGGAGAGCTCAGGGCGCTGATCAGGCACCCCTGGCTGCAATCGCCCGGGTGAGTGCTGCCAAGTCCGAGACATGGATCTTGGTCTTGTGCCTGCGGATGTAGTCCATGAAGGGGGTATTGATCCGCGGCACGAACGAGGAGACGGGTTCCCAGGTGTCGTGGGACGGCCCATAGCCTCGCCAACGAACCTTGAACTCCAGGCCTCCGGGTGCCGAGGCGTTCGGACGCTGGGCCAGGATCTTCTCGACTGTGTAGTCGTCCTGCTCAGCATAATCATCGTCCGAATCAGCCTCATGTGCGGCATAGCTCAGGGACACATGTTGGCCACGGAGGTCGGGTTCCCGCACACGGAGATGACTCTCGTGGCGCTCCCGGAACTGTCCGTGACCCACCTTGATGCGGTAGGTGTCCTCACCAATCCTGCGGACCACCTCTCCGGGTGTGAACCAGGTTTTGGTGCGGTGGGTGCCCATAGGGCGGGGTCTGATCACCCACACCGGGTCTCCCACCCTGAACTTCTGCGCTGTCGAGCTCGGGGCGGACTTCTGACGCTCAGCATGCTCTTTCTCGAGCTGCTGGCGGATGTCCCGCGCCGTTGCCTCTTGCCGCGCAAAGAATTCTTTGGCGTCCATGGCCATGCCATCACCAGACAAGGGAAGTCCCCGACCCAGGGGGTCCCTGCCGAACAGAATATGGTGAGGGGACAAACCACCCGGAGTGGGGGTGTCATGATGGGCCTTCAGAGCGGGCCACATCTCCTCAAACCAGTTCCGACGTGGATTGGTGATGTGAATCTTGCGCAGCTTCTCGAACAGCTGCCGTCCAGCCACTTCAGCCCGGCCGTTAGACCGGCTGAGATAGGCGACGCTCTTGGCGTGACGTATTCCCATGAGGGAACACATGGCCTTGAACCAGCCACCAGTAAACTGGGGCCCTCGGTCACTGCAAATGGTGCGGGGGATGTCAAAGACGGTCAGCCAATGACGAATCATCATGACTGCCACTTCCTTGGCAAGCAACCCCTTTTTGCGTGCCGGAACGGCTACAACGTAGCCACTGTGGCGATCCACACAAAGAACCACACAGTCAAAGGTCTCCTTGCCAATGTGCACTTCGGGCATGGAGAAGACGTCCATGGCCACGCTCTCCATGGGCTGGTCAGGAACCGGGGTCCATTGGGCTTCCCCCTTGACGTTCCGGTTATCGGGATTGCAGGCCTGACAGACCGAGCAACCCTTCCTGACCTTCTTGATGGCGGTGTAGAGACCGATCTGGTCGATCTCGAACCGGCGCTGCATGTCAAGGGCGTGCTTCTTGACCCCTGGGTGCAGCATGTGGTGGTGCCAAGCTTCACATAGCTCGAGCACTCGGGACTCTGGTACTAGCAGCTTACCATTCCGGTAGAGCTTGCCATCTTCCTCAGTCAGCCCCTTTGGCCACTTCTGCCCGTCATCAGGGTCGGTCACAGCCCTATACTCGGCCGCAAAGGCCTCAGACTTGGCGTAGTCGTCGGTCCAGTCGTCCTGGAGGCAAGACTCAGGGAAGAGGTGCTTGTCGGACTCAGCTCCATCAGGGGCGAGTACTCTGACCGCTCTGCCCATCCTCGTTCCGAGGGGGGCATCCGCAGCCATAACGACGAAGCATTTGACACCCTCTTCCTCCATCAGGCGCTCCATTTCAATGATCTTCTTGGCTTCAGCGGTCTCAGCCTCATCGCCTTGGGCAGAGATGTCCGTCATGCCCTTGCTGGCGGGATAGGCCCACCTGCTGAGACAGTCCGCCACGGTGTTGTCCTTTCCAGGAATATAAACAACCGTAAGGTCGAACTTGGCCAAGGTCTCATGCCATCTTGCCCGTCGGGAGGCGGGACCAGAGGGGGTGTCCACGTGCTCCTTGTGCCACGACTACAGACTCTGATGGTCGGTGCAGACGGTGACGGGATGGAGGGCTATGTACCCAGCCCATTTCCTGAGAGCCATGACGATGGCATACGCCTCCTTTTCTCGGGGCGTCCACGTCCGTCTCTGGCCTTCCGCCAGGACTTGGCTCCAGAAGGCCACGGGCACGTGCCTCCCATCGTCAAGCACTTGCTCCAACACAGCGCCAACGGCGTAGTCGGAAGCATCGGTGCGCAGGACGAACCCTCGGTCGGGATCCACGAGGTGCAGACCCACTGCGGATAGCAGCGCCTGCTTCATCCCCTCAAAGGCACGGTCGGAATCAGCATCCCAGACCAGAGCCTTCTTGGACCCCTTCTTGGTCTCCTCACGGTTGCCCTTGAGCATGGTCGTCATGGGGGCTGCATACTCGGCATACATCTTGATATACCCCGAGTAGTAATTGCAGAACCCCAGATACGCCCGTAGCTCAGAGACCGTTTTGGGCTTTTCCCAGTGCTCAATCGCAGCCACCTTGCCAGGTATGGGCTTTCGCTGCCCGTTCCCAACTACGTGGCCAGCGAAGACCACCTCGCTTACCGCAATGGTGGCCTTGTCACTGCTGCCCGTGAGTTTGTGCCGAACCAACAGGTCCAGCACTCGAGTGACGTCCCTCTCATGTGCCTCCAGGAGCTCCTCGTAGCTCATACTGGGGTCCCCGGACGCGATGATCACGTCGTCCATGAAGGGGTCCGCACAGTCACGCACCGGCTCAAGCAGGTTCTCCAGCATCCGCTGAAAAGCCGCATTGCCGTTGGTGACGCCCATGGGCATCACCTTCCACTGGAGAGGTCCAAGTGGGGTGCTCATGGCTGTGCACGCACGGGACTCCTCGGCGAGAGGCATCTGATGATAACCATGTTTCAGGTCAATCACCGTGAAGATCCTCCGCCGGTGTTGTTTTTGCAGCATGTCCTCAATGAGGGGCAGCGTATAGCTGTCGTGCTGCGTTTGGGCGTTTAGGCCGCGGTAGTCGACCACGAGCCGCCATTCACCGGCAACCTTCTTGGGGACGAGGAAGCACGGAGAGGCCCATTCGGAGTGGCACGGCTCGAGCCAGCCTCTCTCGATGAAGTCACGGAGGATCTTCTCCATGGCCTCCTTCCTCTCGCCCCTCAGGGCAAACTCCCGGTGCCGATACACACGGGGGTCTGCTTCAGTCGTATCTTGGCCTCGCCATACGGTCCACGCACCGGTGGGGGAAACACAGGCTGTCCGCTGAAGAAGGTATCACCATACTTCTGTTTCAGCCTGGCCCTCAATGCCTGGATCTTGGGGCAGTCATCGGACTCCGCCTTGGCTTTTCCGGGCACCTGGACCACTGAGCTTACTTGAGGGGTAGCGACCCCGCTCGGCTTCGGCTCAGGTGGTCTTCCCAGGTGGCCCAAAGGGCCATCTCTGGTTTTGCCTCGGAACAGATCGCCGTAGGTGGGTGGGTTGCCTCCGATTGGCTCGTCCTGGCTGGACATGTGATCCAGCACCCTCCGTACGAAGGTATCCCCATCATAGGAACCAGAGACGATCGAGTCCACTTCCCAGCAGGCTTTGTCGTGGCCTTTGCCCTCACGCTGGTTTCCCCAGTCGTGAAAGGGCTGATCCATATACCCCTGAACCAGATCCAGCTCCTCTTCTGTGAGGGGGTCTTCCGATTCTCCGATGTCAACAGGGGGAACCGCAAAGCATTGCCGCCACGGCTCTGCTATGATGCGGTTGACACACACGAAATCCGTGGTATCGGCCTGATCAAGGCCCCCATCCACATAGTGGAATTCCGTTGGCCATCTCTGGGGTGGCATAGGCTGTCCCTTAGCGTCCTGATAGACACTCTCTCCAGCCGGTAGGACGACCTTGTTTAAGGTCATGTTGGTCAATGAGACTACCCAATGTCGGGTACTTTCCTCCTCGGTGCATCCCATAGGAACAACCAGCACTGCCTTGGAGCGGTCCTTGCGAATCTTCGCTATCGCTCTTGGAATGTCCCAACGGGGGCAATGGATCCACATCAATCCCTGATGCGGACCCCAGTGCTTCTTCCACGCGGAGTCCTGTGCGCTCCAGTACTTCTCACAAACCCGCAGATGGGCGGAGGTTCCTGAAGAGAATGCATCCAGGGCCAGATCCGAAGCTCCCAGGTCCGCAACCACTCGGCTCGCCACTTCCGGCATTACGCCGTACTCCTGGTTTGCTGGCCCAGTTGGCTCAGTGTCCAGCGCGGCCACTTCGAGCTGATTGCGTTCCGGGTGGATCCATTGGCATTCTACATGGTGCTCAGGTGACGAAAGCCACGAGAGCTGGTCGTCCTGGTACAGGGTCATGGAGGCCTGGGCCGGGAGGACGCCGGAGTCCGTCTCCATCATGAAGTCGTACCCAACGATCATGTCCCACTCCATCTCGGCCTCGTAGAAGCGACCGTGCAGGAGGATTTCCTTGCCGAGGTCTGGGCGGCTCAGCTCACGATGGTTCACGAACTGCAGCCCGATGGCCGCTTCCTTCGTGCCTCCCACCATGTACTGGCCGTTCGCCACCTTCAGCCTGACAGGTTTCCGACTGTCGGTCAAACACTCTGGTGGAAGTAGGCCGGCCTTGACCAAGCTGACCTGAGCTCCCGTGTCGACCAACACGTCGAAGACCTTTTCCACTTCCCCGCATAAGGCACGGACCTTAAGGTGCAACTGCCGCTCACGCCCAACACGGCGCACGGCGTGCAAGCTCAGGATCTCCGGCCGTTCCAGAAGCTCAACAAGCGACTGGTCCAGGTCGTGGACAATGGGCTTGGGCTGCCCATCTGCAGCATCCAGCTGCGGTCCGGGTGATCCTCCGATACTCTCGGATAGATCTTGAAGTACATCAAACACATTCTTGGTCGCGAAGGATGGACGGGTGCAAGGGTTCGTGCCTTCACTTGCCCTCACCCCGCCACCGCGACTATCGGGTGCCGGACCGGGCCTTCCGCCCGCGGCAGTCCCTTTGTGCTTACCGACTCCCGATTGGGATGGTGTGGCGCTTCCCACGACACCATCCTGCGACCGCCCTAGCTGGGGCCCTTGGCTGCAGGGGCTCCGCTAGGGGACGTCGGTTGTGGTGGAAGTAGGGGTATTCTCCTCCACGTCAACCTCGTTGACACCCTTCTTCCGCCTATTCCTAGGCTTCTTGTCCTTGTCCTTGTTCTGGTCGTTCTGGTTGTTCTCCTTGTTCTTGTTGTCCGACCTGGGGACCCAGTTCCTCTTGATCTCCTGGATCTCCTTAGCCAACTCGGTCCCCACCGACATCAGCTTGGAGAGCTCGTCCTTGTCCACCGCCACCTTGGCTTCCCGGATACCCGCGGGTGCACGCTTCTTCGACCCGTGCGCCTTCTTGTAGGCCTCCGTGTCGGCCTGGTGGGTGGGGCATGTTCGGTGGTCATGGTTGAAGCCTTTCTTCCTCCCATAACACACGAAACAGCCCTGAGGGTGAGCTCGTATGAACTCCCCAAAGGACAGCGGAGGGTCGCCAATGCGGCGAGGGTCCCTCTTCTCCTTCTTCTTCCAACCCGGCTGCAGGGGCTTCCAGCTTCCCCGGTTGCTCCCCGCGCCGTTGTGGGCCACGAAGGCACAAACGGCCATCTCGGCGGGCTCATCGTCGTCGTCATCGTCGACGAGAGCTTCATCGCCATCGGCTCCCGCTGGGTCCATGGCAGCTTCCCCGCCGGGCCCCTCGCCAACGTAGTTGACGTCGCGGTCGCCGGGCCTCAACCCGCGGGTGTGGTGGAGGTTCCGGTACTCCTTGAGCACTTCCTCTCCAACCCACTCCAGGATCTCGTCGCAGCTCATCCGCGCCGGGATGGCCTGCAGACGGATGGTCTGGCCGCTCACGTCACACTCGTCAAGGCGCCACATCGCGGTCTTCTCGCGATCGCCCGAGACGGTGATGAGGAGAGCGTTCCGCAGGGAGTGCCGTTTGACATCCCGGGCCACGTTCTTCCTCGTCCAAGCCACCACGTTCGTATGATACTCTTTGGGGAGCATCATCTTGACCGTGTGGTTGGACTTGGCCCTTTTGGCTTCCTCCTTGGTGACTCTCTTGATCCATGCTTCCGGCAGCATGGAGAGCAGGCGGGCCTGCTCGTCACCTTCATTCCAGTCCTCCACGTTGCGGCGGAAGAGGGTGTATTGCCCTCGGAAGTCTCGCCAGTCCCGTAGGCGGATCTCCCGTCCATCATGCTGAAGCTTGATGGACTTCCACCGCTTGGCAGCCACCTGCGGAGCGTCCACCCGCTCCTGCTCGTTGAGCCACTTCTTGGCTTCCTTGAGGGTCTTGATTTTCCCCTCCTTGGTCGCCACGAAGTATAGCTCTTGGAGCACTTCCGGCAGGCGGTACCTGAACCGTCTGAAGACATATTTCTCCGCATCTGCGGGATCCATGTCTTCAGTGACGGTCACCCCCCAATCGTCCAGCTTCTCCAAGAAGCGGTCGAGGTTGAGGGGGTTGCCATCGTACATGGGGGGCTTGATGTCCTTCAGGTCTTCCCACACGGCGGCATCCGCGGCCTTAGAGACCATGAACGCCGGCCGCGAGGTCGACCGAGGTTCCCATCGGCCTCTCCCACGGACTCCCACGGCCGCCACGTCCATCTCCTCCATGGAATCCCTGTGGCTACGCCGCAATTCCTCCATGTACGCTGAACCCAGATGTTCACGCCGTACCCCTTCCACGTATGCCTCCTCATCACGGCGCCGGCGGCTGCGTTCAGCGGCCTCCCGTCGTACACCACGCGGCGGGGAAATGTCGAACTCCTCCAGGTCCAGATCCAGGTCCTCACCTCCACCGACATCCCACTCCACGTCTCCTCTGGGGACCTCATCCCTGAGTCCACCATAACGTCCACCAGCCATTGGGATTGGCTCCGGGGCTGGTGCGGGGCGTCGGGGGCGTACCGGTGTCCGCGGTGGAGCACGGCGGTTGTGGTACTCCGCGCTGAGCCACTCATCACGCCAATCCTCACTGCCACTGCCGGGCGGCACGCGCTCGTTGCGGCGGCCCGCGCTGTGGTGAGAGGGGGCGGTGAGAGAGGGGGCACTGGCGCTGGGGCGACTCCTGGGGGCTCCGCCGGGGGCGTGGGGTCTGCCTGGACCTGGTCCGGGTCCCCAGCCGTCGTCCGACGAGCCATACTCCAGGGGTGGGTGGTCGCTGCCGACGCTCCCACGGGCTTCCAGCGCGTCCAGCCTCCGCTGCAGGCCGCTGATGACCTTGTTCAGCAACCTGGTCTCGCCCCTGGCGATGTCCAGCAGCTTCTGGGTGGCGGTGGCGACGCTGGCGCTCTTGACCATCTCGATCTTGGCAATGTCGAGCTCTCTTTGTGCGCGCGCGGCGACCCTGGCGATGCGAGTCATCTCGCCCTTGCCCGTGTCTACCTCGCGCTCGAGGTACTGGACCCTCCTGCGGAGGTAGACGATCCACCGCCGGGTGGCATCCGGGTCGCCGTCCCCTGGTGGGTCGTCGGGGTCCGCAGGGGGTCCTCCAGGAGGGCCTCCGCCGGGTCCGCCCGGTCCAGGGGGTCCTCCCCCGCCCGGTGGTCCGCCTCCAGGGGGTCCACTTGGTGGGCGTCCTCCAGGGGGTCATGATGGTCCTCCGCCAAGGGGTTCCGGTGGGTCTCCGCCGGGTCGCCTCGGTGGGTCCGAGGATGGGCGCTTCTTCGTGATGTCGAAGTCCATGTCGTCATCCTCGTCCATGTCGCCCCACCTGGGCGTCTCGGTCTCGGAAGACTCCGAGCTCCGGTAGGGAGGAGGGGGATCCTCATCCTCACCTTCCGGCTCCATGGGGACGTCTCCGCCTCCTCCGCCAGCTACTCCTCGGCGATGTCGGCGGCCTCGTTCATCCCCGTCACTGGCGGTGAAGAAGGGGTCGCTGTCGTGGGGGTGTCCGCCCGCTGGCCTCCGTGGCCTCTCGGGGGTCTTCCCCTTACCCTTCCTCCGTCGGTAGGCAGTGGGGCCACTGCTCCCACTGCTGCCCGTGTCGGCCTCGTCCAGCGTCATCTTGGAGGAGGCGTCCCCTTCGAAAAGCTTTCGAAGGGTCTCCACTCGTGATCCTCCCGGGGGAGTCTCGCGGCGGAGTTTGGCCTCTGCCTCCTCCATTGCGGCGGCGGTGGCTGCGGCAGCTCGCCCTTCGGCTTCCTCCCGAGCACGAGCCGCTTCGGCTTCCCGGGCCTGCTGCAGCCGAGCCTTCTCCGCTTCCAACGCCGCCAGCTCCGCCTCCGTCTTGGCCCTCTCCTCGGCGACCTTCCGTCGCGCGGCCTCGATGGCGTCCTTCTTGGCGGCGTCCGCCTGGGCCTTGGCCGTTGCCTCGGCGTGGGCCCTTTCCTCCGCCTCCTTCTTTGCCCTCTCTTGGGCAAGCGCCTCTTCCAGCGCCTTCACCTCGGCCTCCTTGCAGGCAATGGCCTCCTGCGTCAGGCGGGCTTCCTCGTCGGCTGCCGCCACCTCACCCTTGACCTGGGCAATCGCTGCCTCACGGGCGGCTGCGGCCGTGAGTCCGGCTGCAATGGCCGCCACGGTCGAGGCGTGGATGGCCATGCCATGCTGCCACTCCGCAGCCTCCTGCTGGGCGATGCCGACGGCGCCCTCCATGGCAGCGTGCTGCTGCGTGGCCCGTTGCCGGGCAACCCGAAGGTTGCAGGGCACCCCACAGGCGCGCTCACAGGCGCGCGCCACGTCCCTTTGGTCGGGAGCGACGCTGCCGCTGGAGCTGGCCTGGTCGGCCGGCATCCTCCCGCGGTGGGCCGACTCCACGTCGCTGCTGGGGCCTGACTTCCTCAGGAGCAGCTCACGGGGCTTGGCCTTGGCGTGCTTGGCGACTTGGAGGAAGTCGCCAAGGGTGGTGGAGCCGGGGTGGTGACCGCCATTGGCCCGTTGGGGACTGGGGGCTGGGGTTCCGCCCTTGGCGCCTTGGGCGGCTTCGGCGGCCAGGGACTCCTGGTACTCCCGCCACTTCCGGTCCCGCTTCCTGTCCCCAGCGGACCGCTTCTCCTTCCCCGGAGACACGCTGCTGCTGCTGCCCTGCAGCCTGCGCTCGCTCCCCGGTTCCGGGACGTTCTTCTCGATCATGTCCCACATGGAGACGTTGATCGAGGCGCCCGACGGGTACTCGTTGGGCTTCTCGTCCTCCTCAATCCCGTCGGGGCGCAGCCCTTCGCCGGGCCTGTCCGGCCGGGTCCAGACCCTCCAGCGCCTCTGCTGGAAGCGGAAGGCAAACCCTTCCACCCGCAGCCAGTCTTCGACTGCCTGCAGGCGGTCGGGGCCCATGTCCTGGCGGAGCTCGAAGCTCCCGGGCATGCCGCCTTCGCACTGGGGGTGGCTGTGGCGGTAGTGCTGGTCCCAAACCAACCCACGCAGTAGGCGCACTGCATGGGGGTGGGGCCGCGGCCACGTCTTGCCCGCTTCTTGCCAGTTTACCATGGCAGCGGGGGGCGTAGTTGGTCTTGAGGTCCTTGGTGGTCACTCGTTCCGCTCAACGAACTGGTCCTGGTGGTGTTTGTTGAGGCGGGTGATGCGGCACTGGACTGGGAGTGCGGCCGGTGCTGGTCGGCCGGTGGTTGTGGAAGTGGTTGCTGTAGCTGGGAGTGCGGCCTTGCTGGTCGGCCGAGGGAACTCGTTGATGACGGAGTTCCGGTCCCCGCACTTCCTTCACGGACTCGGCGACGTCGTTGGGCGGCGCTGCGAGCCGCTGCGCTGCGCTGCGAGCTGCGAGCTGCGAGCTGCTGCGCCGCGCTGCTCGGGGTTGGTGGCCCCGAGTGGCACGCGAGGGATGGGTAACCCCGCGGCGGTGAAACGCTTTTGACGCGTTCCCGTGGGGGGCCTGGCCACGGGACGCTGCGGGTGACACGCACAAGCAAGCAGGCAGGCAAAGCACTGCGCTCACAGGGGCATCATTACGCTCGTGTCATGTGACAAAGCGTTTCAGGATCCTTGCCACTCTGAAACAAGGGAACAAAAGTATGTACAACAACACATCAGGATATGTACACATGGGGTTAAGACTGGACTGGGGTAAGGGCATCACAGGACAATAGACACTCAGTCCCAACTCGTATCCCAATCCCAGGTCCGACCCTCTCAGTGGCTGGTGGGGGCGGGGGCTCAAACACAACCCATGCCCTGCTCAGTCCGGACCCTGAAACCCTGCCAATAGGGGAGGTGTCCCGCCCAGCCACAGGCGAGTTCCTGGGAACCAAGGGGCTCCAAGGCCAACCGACAGTGGCTCCCTATGCTCCCTTAACGGCAGGTCCCAACTCCTCTCTGAGCCAGAGATATGGCTCCGCCATTATCCCCTAGGAGTTGGTAGCTGAAAATGGGCTGTTTCAGCCCAAACTGATATTAGCTCAAAAATCTCCAAAATTGACCCCTCGTCCGGACCCGCCAGAGGTAGGGACGAGGTAACTGACCCTATGCCCTTCGAATACGAACTCCCTGGAGCCCTCACCCAACCTGGTTCCCTCTGAGGTCCCGGCATCAGGGCACCACGGGTTCGTCAAGTGGGGTCATGATGCCAAAATCACCAAAATTGGCGTCAGTCCCACGCGTGGCTCGCCCGGCCAGGGCAAGGCCAATGGCTCACAGGATAGGAGGCAGGACCTAGGACTTATATCTGAGTGTACAACTTGGAATTAGGTCCGGGCTCCCTGTGGGCATAGAGATATGGGGCCGCCAATTGACCACACGGGGGGGTGAAATTGGGGTCCCAAAAGTGGGTCATTTTGGCTGCTCGAAATGAGCCAAAATTCGGGGGTGCTCCCAATAGTATATCTCCACGCCGGCTTGGAGATCGGATCCGCCATTCCATACGCGATCCACTGGGAGTCCAACGGAGACTCCCATGCCCTTGGCTCTCAAAGATCTCCATGCCACTTGGCGTGGTGACAATCCCAATTGGGTCCACAAATGCCAAAATGGCAAAATTGTCCACACTCACTTTGGGCTAGCACCCTAACGAAGGTTGCTCCGCTTCGCCCACGTGGTGTGTGAACCATGGGGACCAATGTCCATAACACCCATGTCACATATGGTCCATTGGTCCATGAGTCCGGCGTGCACGAGGGTGCTGAACATGGTGCACGGCGGGCAGAAAATATGGAAAATTGCTCAAAATGGCCAAAAATGCGCACACTCATGGTTGGGGCAAATGAGGCACATGCCCGACTTGGACCGGAGTGTGCCATAGGATTGGTATCAAGTCATATGTGTCCAACATATCTTTTGGGCGTCGCCCAACTCCTCCGGTTTTGGGAATGGCAGGGTCGCCAAGTGAGCCCATGATTTGGGATAGTCCCAAATCGCCAACATGGCGGCCACGGTATGCCAAGCCCAAGAGGAGTTATTCGCCGGGTCCAAGATATGTTGGGCACCGAAGTATGTACCCTCATAACATACTTGGGTCATGATGTCAATTGGGCGCAACGTTGAGATACAAGGTCGCCACTTGACATCATGACGGGCAAAAAACAGCAATATTGGCGAAAAAACACCCAAAAGTGCCTTGAAAGGCGCACAAATATATTATAATATCTTCGGCTTGGATTGAGTAATCGACCAATCCTTCTAAACACAATGACTTGACACCAATGACCTTCGATTCCACATATGTGCTCCACTTGGGGCGCTTTGAAAGGTCACGAGCGCTACTTCCCAAGTGGGCACATGAAAATATGGAAAATTGCAAAACACACACCTTGCTCCCAACGCATCGCTTTGGGATCGCCACACAAGCTTCCCTCCACGAAGGTTAGGCTTGCAATTGATCGTGGGGAGTATAATGAAGGGCCTCGTGCAATATGAGGTCCATTGGTGGGTGTATCGCTCTTAGCCAAACCCGCCAAATGGGCACGCAATACAACACATGGCACATACCACATATTGCCCAAAAAGATAGCTCCCCCCACGATATGTCATGCCCCTCCAAGGGCATAACTTTGTGTCAATCGCTCATAGGAACTCAAGGAAAGTTCCTATGCAACATCAACACTCGCGCGCTACACTCGAAAGTTATCTTAACGCACGCAATATCATGGCCAAAGAGTTATAACGCAAACTCTACCCTCTTGACCATGATCCATTACGCTAGCGCGCACGTGTGGAGACGCAAGGCGTATAAAGCTTCCTAAATTACGTCGGGAGTATTGTGAATACATCCCATGTTTCCTTATTGTCATTCCTCGCAAGCGGCACGAGATATGACCCTCACAAGTGGCCTCACGAATCAACTTTGTTTTGCCCATATCTCTAAGACAAATGGAAGGCAAGACAAAAGGAAAGTTGATTCGTGCATAGGGAAGCACGTAGGTCCACTCGAAAGAGGTCAAATCAAGTGCGGGGATGTCGAAGTCGAAAATCCGATTTCGACATCCTGAAAAATTCGGATTAAGGTTGCGAGTGTACAATGTGAAAATTGCAGATGCATCAATGCAATTCCTGAAGACTTTAGAGTCTTCGTCACGGATTGCACTAAAATGTCTGTAAATAACAGTTAAACTGGCGGTTACGCTAAAGTCGCGAGCCAACCGCCAGCAGTCAAAACATTGATTATCAGAACGGAAGCGTGAAAATTTACGGAAACAATATGAAAATAAAACCCTGTTGATTCCTGATATTCTGATGTGTAAATCTCAGCGGGCGACGCATCGGTTGCCGATGCGGCCGCTAATAGCTGAAATGCCTAGATCTCTCACACAAACACGTCTTACCTACATCTGTTGTTAGGGTTAGGTTGCCGAATCGACGGCCGAAGGCGGTGCGGGGCAGATTGGCGTGAAATAGTAAGATACTGGCAAATGGCAGTTTGCCGGTACATGGTAACATGCCCCAAGTGGCCGGAATGCCGTCACGGGGGCTTTACGGCAAGGGACACGCTCCTGCCGGGCTCTCACCGGGCTTCACCGGGCGTCTTCCCCTCCGTACATGGGGTTAGTGGGCACACGGAGACCGGTTGTATACCCCACCATGGTCATGGGGTTCTGGGTACCGCTTCAATAGTTTGGAGCAGCAGATTCTTGCAGATCTTGTGAACTGATGCTGATTTCAGTGGCAAATTGATGTGCAAATCTTTCTGACTCTGAACGGAGCATGGGCTTGCACGTGAGGGTGTGTGTGAGGCAGTTGAGAGCTTTGGGATGTCCAAGGGTGGCGGGATCTTTCCATCCCCCACGAAATATTCCCCGTCGAAATAGTTCACGTACCCCGCCCCCCCGCCCCCCCCCCTAATGTCCATCAATGGCACGGGCAACACCCCGTCTCCGGGACGGCCGACCCCCGGAGTAGTCAAACAGGACAAGTCATCCGGGGGCTCCGTTGACACAACCAAAACACGTTCGGGCCCACAGAGGGTCAGAATGAGCAGTGGTGAGAGGCTAATAGGCGCCGCCAAAGGCAAACAATCGGATACCGAGGCGTTGTGCCAACCCCCCAGACCCCAATGTCGGAATTTTTTTCCAACAACATTGTTTTTCCCACGAAAAGAGTTGGAGAAGTGTCCAACAACACTGTTTCCCAACAAAACCTCCGAAGTCTTGTGCACATCCGCATCTCGTTGCTGTCTACATGGCCTACATGCGGCCATGGGGTGGGCTCCGAGGGACCGAGGCCCTGCGTGCCTCCCGGACAGGTATCAGCACGGGCTGCTCGGGGACAACGAGACGGCGTTGAAGTCCTTCAAGGAGGCGTCGCAGGTGGACGAGGGGAACGTGCAGGCGCTGATCGGTGTCATCAAGTGTCAGCTGATGATGGGCAAACTGGACGAGGCCGAGCAGCAGCTGGAGTTCTTGAACGAGATCCAGGCGTCCATGGGAAAGAGCACGGAGCTGCTGTTTCTGGGGGCGCTGCTGACGTGGCGGCAAAAGGGTGACCGGGAGGTGAGTGGCCCGTGCGACGCGTGTGTGCACGGAGGGCTCTGTGCGTGTGTGTGGGCGTATGTGGATATGCCCGCCAGCACTCTGTTGCACTCCGTCCAACTTCAACGGACCAAAAGACATCAAGGGCTGCCTGGCAGCTCCTCAGGAGTTTTCCCCAACCGCTTTTGTTGTGCTTTCGCTCTTGTTTTCGCGGTTCCTAATGTTTGTGTGGTCGTGTGCGCGCACCTTTCTGAGGGTCGTTTTTTTCCGAAAGGCGCCCGCGTTATGACAACATGTTGCGATGATTGTTTTGATTGTCTTGTGTTGTCTTGGGCCTGACGAGGTGTTCATTGGAACCGACGAACATTTGGGCGCTGTGCTGCTCGCGCGCTGCACGTACCTCCGCGGTAGTCGTGTCCGCTCTGTTCTCTCGCAAGTGTGCGTGCATCAGGAAGGGGCGGTCATGTGTGACGCCTGCCTTGCACGGGATGTGCGTGCGTGGAAGGGCGTGATGGTGGTTGACTGCTGTGCGTGTGTGGCAGCAAAGAAGCAGCGGCCCCGGGATAGGGACGGCAAAGGGTGGCTAGGCGACTGATAGGACGAGCAGGAAGGATTGGGCGCGGAACCACTGTCGACTGTTTGGACCCTGATTTCGAGGCGAGAGGGGGTAGGGGTGACATGTGTTGAGGGATGCGTTAGGGTGAGGACAAGGCAGGCAGTTGTGTTAGAGCTGGACGCAGACAGGCACAGGACTATGAGAGAGAATGACGTGCGAGTCTTGTGAGAGGAGTGAACGTCATGCTGTTGTTCTGAGATATGGAGTGACTACACAGGATGGACATACCCTTCCTGGCGTCTTCTTGGCGTGTTCTGCAGACGCATGGCCGGAAGGCATGCCCTGATGGGTGTGCAGACCTCTCCTGGGAATTCGGGGACCGTTTCGTGAAACACCCGACTACCCGGCGAGCGCCACGTGTCTCAATGTACTGCGTTTGCTTCTTCGGACTGGTGAGGCATCCGGGGACCGCCACCCGATACGGGGGGGGGGGATTCGGGTTTTAGATTGGTGCCGAAACTTTCCACGAACTGTTTTGCGCAACCCGGGCCAGACCTTTGCTGAAGGTGGGGCAACGCAAGGTCCTGCAACTAAACACAAGGCACCAACATTTGGGGGGTGCCGAAACCCCCCCCCCCGAACCTCCGCTCCCCCCCCCCCCGAATCGGGACTGGCGGATGAACGAAATAAGTAGTTGACTCCCGTGCGTGTGTGGGGGGGCACCCCTGCCCCCCCACGCTCTGCATCCCCCGTGCCTCCTCCCCCTCCTCGGCCCGTTGCTCCAGGAGTCCGTCAAGGCGTTGGACCAGGCGGTGGCGCAGTTCGTGGAGCTCACGAAGGACAGGGTCCCGAGCTTTGAGTTCTACGCGGACTTCAACCCGCAGTTTCTGTTGGAGATCATCAAAGAGTACCTGCAGCACTGCCCCACGGAGCCCAGCGACCCCACGGACCCGCCCTCCCCCATCACGGAAAAGGCCATGAGGCCCCTGGAGCTGCTCGTGAAGAACGTGCCGGGCTCCATCGAGGGGCAGCTGCTCTTTGCGAAGGCCAAGTTCATTTCAGGTCCGGGTTTAGGTCGGGCCTCGCGCGGCGCTGCCCGGGTCCGTGCGCCTGCGACGGGGGGCCCAGGAACCAACGCGTGCCTTGGCAGGCGGCGTGTGTCACGCCGCGTGTGGGAAAGTGGGGCGTGCGGACTTTGGGGGCACCGTGTGCAAGCGTCTGCACTCGCCGCCGTGGCGGTGAGTGTCGGTAAGTGGCAAAAATTCCCCTTTTTCCGTCAGTGAGTGCGGTGAGCTCATTTTTGCAAAGGGAACTGTGGGGAAGGCCTTCGGCCTCCGGGAAAATGGGGAAAAGGGGTGTTTCGTCCCAATTTCCCCATTTCTGTCCCATGTTCCTCCACCACATCCCGCCACAACCCTCCACAACCCACACCCCGTGTGCTACGCCCGCTGGCTCCCCATTTACCTCCATTTCCCCCGTTTCTCCCATTTTTCCGGACTCCAAATTCCAAAAGCCAATGGGGCCAGAGTGGCGCATGACTACTGCGCTGGGGCTCAGTTGGTCAGGACTACTGTGTCCTGGGGCTGGCAGCGCGGGGCTAATATGGCTCAGGGTTAAGTGTGGCTTGGGGCAGACGTTGTGGGAGGCTGGTCACGGCCGGGGATAGGGACTCCAAAGTCCTGGTTTGGTGCGTTGGGAGTTGGGTGGCGGTGAGTGCGGATGCGTTGTGGTCTGTGGCCGGCAGGACCGTCGGCAGCGGCCGTGCACGTGTCTGCGGGCCTTCCATGGGACCCACCTTTGGTCATCTTCCCCCTGTACATCTCTGGAAGGATGGTGCGAGTGGCACAACATCCGCGATCTGCGATCGGGTGACACTCTGAATCCGGAGTACTCGCCACACTGCCCTTCCGACGGGTTCTAGCGATGACACGGCCTGGCGCAGCCGTGTGCGGTGTGCGCGCGCGGCGCACCCTTCCGAACACTGTCTCATCCCGACGCGACACGCCCCGGCACGCTGCGACACGACACGTCACGACACCACACCACACGACACGACACGCCAAGGCACGCTGCGACACGCCACGACGCGGCGCGATGTGCCATGCCACGCGACACGACAGGACACCACACAACACGACGTGGCACGCCATGCCACGCGACACGACACGACACGACATGACACAATGCGACACGACGCGACGCGACACGGCACGACACGACGCGACGCGACGTGGCACGCCATGCCACGCGACACGACACGACACGACACGACACGACACGACGCGACACGACACGACACGATGCCACGCGAAGCGACATGACACGACGCGACGCAACGGACACGATGCGATGCGACGCGAAGCGACATGACACGACGCGACGCGACAGGACACGACACACACGACACGACACCACACGACGCGATGCGACACGACGCGATGGGTCGGGACGCGACACGATGCGACGCGACATGACACGACGCGACACGACACGACGCGACATGACACGACACGACACGACGCGACGCGACACGACATGATACGACGCGACACGACACGACCCACACGACACGACACGACACGACACCACGCGACGCCACGCGATGGGTCTGGACGCGACACGACAGGACACGGCACGACGTGATACCCATCGCGTTGGGTGAGGGTCTCCACAGCCCCTCTGCCGTGCCCTTCAGGGGAGCTGGAGACCGCGCAGCACACCATCAACAACTGCATCCGCCTGGACCCCACCTTCGCCGAGGCCCACCTCGTGGCCGCGCAGATCGCGTACCGGCAGGACAACTTCAACGCCGCATCGCAGTCGCTGGACCAGGCCCTCAGTCTTGACTTCGAAGTGCGGGACTGGCCGCAGTACAATTTGTTGAAGGCCAACGTGTACACGAGCCAGGGCGACTACGATGAGGCGCTGGTGGTACTGGAACATGCCCTTGGGCTTGCAAAGGCCAGCAAAGCGGGAGGTGACGCCTACCCTCCCCTGACCTCCTCCCCCTGTCTCACCCCCTTACCAGGCCACCCCGTCTCAGTGCCAGCACCCGCCTGAGCCACCGGCCCATGATGTCAGAATTCTTCAGCCCTCAGCCCCAGCCCCCCCAGCCCCAGCCCCAGCCCCCTCAGCCCCAGCCACAGCCCCAGCCCCAGCCCCAGCCCCCTCAGCCCCAGCCCCAGCCCCAGCCCCAGCCCCCTCAGCCCCAGCCACAGCCCCAGCCCCAGCCCCCTCAGCCCCAGCCACAGCCCCAGCCCCAGCCCCCTCAGCCCCAGCCACAGCCCCAGCCCCAGCCCCCTCAGCCCCAGCCACAGCCCCAGCCCCCTCAGCCCCAGCCACAGCCCCAGCCCCAGCCCCCTCAGCCCCAGCCACAGCCCCAGCCCCAGCCCCCTCAGCCCCAGCCACAGCCCCAGCCCCAGCCCCCTCAGCCCCAGCCCCAGCCCCCTCAGCCCCAGCCACAGCCCCAGCCCCAGCCCCCTCAGCCCCAGCCCCAGCCCCCTCAGCCCCAGCCACAGCCCCAGCCCCAGCCCCAGCCCCAGCCCCAGCCCCAGCCCCCTCAGCCCCAGCCCCAGCCCCAGCCCCAGCCCCCTCAGCCCCAGCCACAGCCTCAGCCCCAGCCCCAGCCCCATTCCCAATTATACGGATCCGTCCCCCTCCTGTCATCACCGTTTGAATCCTCACATACGCGTGTGCGCAGAGGGTCAGCAGGCCCCCAGGCCCTGTGGCAAACCGGTTGGCGGCCCAGGGGAGGTCTGGGTGTCATTTTCGTGACGGGGGGAGGGGTCTGGGAAAGGGGCTCCATGGACAGGGCCATCGATCGGTCCCGCTGAAGGCGCCAACCATTTCTTTGGGGGTGTTGTAGTTGTTGTTTGCAGCGAACGCGAGGCGAAGGATGATTTTGTGGACCGCTGTGACCGCCGCTCCCAACGAATGTCGGTTTTATCTTGGGTTCCGGATGACCTCCGGGGCCCAGGGGGAACCCGTTGGATTGTTGGGGCCCCGTCAATTGAGCCCTTTTTGGGGGAGGGAGAGTGGTCCCGCCGGGGGGGCTCTATTCCCCCCCCCATCCCCGTGACGTTGCAAACCCCCCCCCCCCCCTCCCCTGCCCTGTGATCACTGGATGCGGCGGCTGACGTCTCCTCATAAGACGAGGCTGAGAGACGAGGAGAGGCCGCTGCGCTACCCCAGACTTGTACTCGGCCGCAAGCACCGCTCAGCCCCAGCCCCAACGCCGCGTGGCCCCGGCCCCCCAGCCCCAGCCCCGGCGCCCCCGTCCGATCGGGTCGTGCAGGGGCGCAGCCCGGCAGTCGGACGGAGCGCATCAACGAGCAGGACCACGTGTCGATCTATCTCGAGCTGTCCCAAGTGCACTTGCGGATGAAGAACGTGACCGCGGCGCAGGAGGTCATCGCCGAGGCCAAGGCCGAGTTCAAGAAGAGCAAAGAGGAGGGCCGGATCACTATCGCCACCGCGATGGTCGCGGCGAAGCGCGACGTTGATCAGGCGCTGGGCATCTTGCGATCAGGTACCAGGGCCCTGTTGGCCGTTGATGTTGGGGGATATCGGTTGTCCTTGAGGGGCACGGCACGGCACAACCCCTCAAGGACAACCCCCAATACGCCAATTACTGGGCGCTGTTGATGCGCAAACGGCACATCCCGCCACACTCAGCACAGCCCCGGCACACCAATCACTGGGCTCCGCGAACGCGGAAACGACACCAGCAAGAGCACCGGCCGCAGCGGCCGACAGAACGCAGCGACCCGACGCAACATGCGGAGGGAAGAACGGGTGACCGTCCAGGGCCCCGTAAAGAAACAACAACCCGACGGAATGTCACACGGGGGGGGGGTATTTCGCGGATAAAAAAAAGGGGGCGCAATCCCCCTCAGCGCAATTTTCGCTGCGTGTGACCAACACTTTCACTGTGAATTCAGGCCTGTGCAGCGGTGTACGAGGCGGAGGGAAGGGCCAAGGATGTGTTTGTTTCCGTCCGGAGCCCACCAGGAAACAACAGCAAGCTTCAGGATTCCGGAGGTGGCGAAATTTCCCCCTTCCGAAATCATCCGCGTCGAAATTGTCCCCTGGCACCCCCCCCCCCCCCGTTACCGTGATGTACAGCGGTGCGGAATCCTTTGCGTTCCCTGGCATTGTCGCCATTGCCGTGTCGGTTGTGACAAACCCCCCCTTTTGCCAGTTAGTGTGAAGTGCCACTTGTCCGTATCGTATGAAGCTGGGAGGACAACGGTTCCCAACATTTGTGAGTAGGGGAACTATTGGATTGATATCCACACTGGAAACCCCAACAAGGGTTAGGGCGGTCGTAGCTTTGATTCGCTGCTTGCACGCTGCCAACCGCCTGGCCCGGCGGCGATCTCTTTCTGGTTACATGAGTGTGGCGCAGTCGTGTCATGATGCCGTCGTGTTGTTGTGCGGTTGCGTTTCGGTGTTTGTGTCGTGGTGTGGCTGTGTTGCGATGCAGTTGTGGTGGTACAGGGGGGGGGGGTTTCGTGGCACTTTAAGTTCGCGTGGGAAATTTCGCGTTTCAAATTGACCGCGAAATTTCCCACGCGAAATTCCGGGTTCTCCGCGAATTTCTCGCACACCAGCGGTACACACTGTGGACTCTGGCGGGGGGTGATACACTCAACCCACGGGGCCCCGCGAAATTTCCCACAGCGAAATTTGCCACCGCGAATTTGACTTGGCGCAAACCCCCCCCCCCCCCTGTGCACGCAACTGCGCAGGATCAGCCGACGGCTGTGGAAAGCGCGGTAGGCAAACTGCCGCCCCGAGATCCCTCAGGACGTTGTTTTGCTGCGAAGTCGGAACTCCAAGCGTTTGCCATGGAGCAGTGCGTTGCATCGTCCATCGCGGTACTCTCGCTGCAACGCGCCGCGCGCCTCCTCGTTTGCAGTGCCGCCCTCGTCGCAGTACTTCCTGAAGGCGAAGGCCCAGATGGCGCACATCTACTTGCACCAGCGCAACAACAAGCGCGCCTTTGCGAAGTGCTACGAGGAGCTGGTGGAGGCGTACCCGTCCGTGTCCAGTTACATGTTCCTCGGGGAGGCGTACATCAACATCCAGGTGCCCCCATGGGCCGGTGCACCGAGGGAGAAGGCCGCTTCGAGGGAGGCAGCCCGGCAGTGTTACACCCAAAGTTTTGCTTACCAACTCAGCATCTCCTGGGGGGGGGGGGTCTGACACCCCCCCCCCTCGGACCCCCCCCCCTTTGGTGATTGGGCCAATTTTTCTCCGGGTCTTCAGCCAATCAAAAATTTTGTTCGGCGCAAGTCAGTTTAGGCCACAAAATTTCTTCGGCGCCTTTGGCGCCTCTAACAACTCAGGGTCTCCTGAAGGGGGGGGGTCCCCCCACAGCCCCCCCCCCTTGGCCCCCCCCACCCCCCCCCCCTAAGGCAAACTCTGGTTGCACCCCCAAAGCAGCATTTCGGTCATGTTTGGTGGGTATTGCCAACCAAGGTTGGGCACTAGTGTGATCTCGAGGGGAGAGCCGGAGGTGATATGGGCAGTGCTCGAGCCCGAACACGCGGCTTTGTGCCATGACATGGGGACTGCACCGCGCGATGGGGATGTCGTGTGATGAGGACCGGGGTCATTCCGGCAGGTTTTTGAACCCATGCACCCCCTGCCCCCAGTGTGGCCTGCCCCGGGGCAGGGGGACGAGTGCTACGACCCCTCCCCAGCCCATCTGGGTCAACCGCTTGGCCCAGCCCCACTCAGGGCCCCGTCTCGAAGGCCACGGGCACCATCCCACACCCCACGCCCCACACGCCGCGGGGTCGACAAACAACACATGCGCACCCCATGTCCCCGCCCAAAGTGGCATCCCACATCCCCCACGCCGCCGTGGCGCGTTGGGCAGCAAACGGCGAACGCTTTTCTTGCGGCGCCTGCGACGTGCGCGCGCCGCGCGTTGTGGCGGCAGATGGATTGCACCCTGTTGTGTGTTGTGATGGTAATCACGTCATGCGAGAACGTCGTGTTGACGTGCGGCTCCCGGACACACCATCGCTGTGCTGCAAAGGCCGAGTCTTGTCCATCCCTTGAGGACGAAGTTTTTTCCTGCATCTAATGTCAGTGAGGGTGGGTCTCACTGACATTCTGGTAGGAGGCATGCATGCCATGCAATTTGGTATCCCACGTGTTGCCTACGGACATCATGGATCTGAGAGAACGGGAACGATGAGGTCCTGAATTTCAGAAAGGCCCCGGATTGTCTCCAGTGGTTGCCACCCCCAACAACCCCCCACCCCCCCCTCTCCAGACCTCCCCGGCCTATTCCAAGGCGGTTCCGCGCCCGCTGCTTTGCATGGCTGTTTGTGCAAGTGCGTGGTCAATATGAGGTAA
This sequence comes from Eutreptiella sp. 'Long Island Sound 2002', assembly GCA_964036045.1. Lineage (NCBI taxonomy): Eukaryota > Euglenozoa > Euglenophyceae > Eutreptiales > Eutreptiaceae > Eutreptiella > Eutreptiella sp. 'Long Island Sound 2002'. The sequence continues at coordinate 57,195,512 of OZ038382.1, read as the reverse complement.
CACGAGATTCGTTCCGGCAAGTTGCGAAAGGGAAGTAAGTGAGCTTTTGCGAAGGGAAACCATAGCAGCACATGATTACGAACAAGTGCGCCATTCACACGTTGTGCCTCCACCTATACTTCCACTAACACACACACACACACACACGCACGCACGCACGCACCACCACACCATGATATACATGCACCCCACCGTGACCGCCCACTCACGTGACGTTCCCCAATTATCAAGCGGAGAAGGGTAGCCGCCACCGGGAAGGGACACGCCAGGGGCAGCGAACTCCACCGTCCTACCGCTGTGAGCCTTCTCTGTAGCACCTGACCGACCAAGAAGCCACGCGATGGAGCCCAAGGAGGGGCAACACGCCAGGCACCAAGCTGTCCTGGGCGCTAGGGAGTCCTCGATGACCTCCATGATCGCAGGCCGAAGTAGACAAATAAATGGGTCGCAACAGATGCACTGCCCAAGCCGATAACAAATGGGGGGGTGCAGAGCAATTTACGCTATAAATCACGTAAATTTTTGTAAATTCCCCGAAAAGTGGCATAAATTCCCGTAAATTTTTGTAAATTCGGTGTAAATTAGGGGTTTTACATGGTTTGCTTGTTGTTGCCGGCACTTGCAAATATTTGTCACCTAGATTTGTGTCCATTTTGGAATGTAAATTGTGTAAATGCCCCTTCCCTGTTGCAGAGTCAGCAGGGGCTATGTAGCCAATTCGCCGAATCCGGCAAGGCGAGTGAAGATTCCTTCCTCGAGCTTTTCCCCGGCTCGAGAAGGAGGCATTTAGGGGCATTCTTTCTTTTTTTGCTCTCACGTGCTTTGCGTGCCATTCCGTGTACTTACAAATATTTGTGAACAAGATTTTTGTCCATTGTCGTATGCAAACTTTGTTGATGTCCGTTTCCTATGCCGGAGAACACTAGGCCGAATGCGGCAAGACGAGTGAAGATCCCAGCCTCGAGCTTTTCCCCGGCTCGAGAAGGAGGCATTCAGGGGCTTTCTTTCTTTCCTTGCTTTCCTTCTGTTCACTCTGTGCTAGCTTTGTCATGTAATGTGGGTGCGGAAGCAAGGCGGAGATGCTGTGTGGCAAGAATTTGCTACCCCTTGTAAGCACTTGTGCATGTGCACAGGCATGCACATGGGCATGTTGTGTGGGGGCATGTATACATGCATGAACTAAAATGTAAACTAATCTTAACCCAATGTGTGTACCTTGATCTTTCCACCCTCATCTCTAACCCACACACTCGAAACCAATAACATACAACCAAAACTAACGTATGTACCCCACTCCAACCCCCCCATACTTGTACGGCGCTAAAAGAGGGGCAATGCGGGGAAAAAAAGAAGTGTTTTTAGGAGTGAAGAGTTACCGAGGCCCCCAGAAAAGATTTAAAAAAAAACCCGCACAAGGTCCAAAAAAAGCCGAATGGTTGATGCAAGGGGGCAGTTCGGCAAAAAAAAAAAAAATCGCAAGGTCCCCAAAAAAGAAAATAAAAGAGGCCAAACAAAAAGGAGTCAAAAAAAATGAAGAAGACTCCGGCGTCAACCAAGCACCGAGTATCCATGCTCCTTTCCTAACCCTCACCCAACAACCTTTCGCCCTTTCCCTTGTTTGGAATGCACCAAAAAATCAGTTGTGTTTTTGAGGGACGGGACACATTTTGACCCAAGCCCGGGTCCATGGTGCAATCCCCAACCCCATACCACCCCCCCCCCCCAACCCCCGGCAGTCCATGGGCAAACCCACCGAAAAAAACCCTGGCTGTCGGTATATATAAGTATGTATCCACACACATTCTTTTCTAATCCAAACACCAAACCAATCATTGAAGCGGTGGGCCCGGGGGGGGGCGACTCCGCGGGTCCTAGGACGCCAACTACCCCCCCCCCCCTAGGGGCCTCCGGCCAACAGTTAGTTGCCAAATATGTCGCCCTCAGGGGTCCATGGGCGCCAAAGGCGCCCGGCGCTCCATGATCACCAAAGGTGCCCTAAGGAAAATTTTGTCCACTTTGCACCCCAACACTATCCTTAAACCCAACCTTGACTCTAACGCCAACCCCCAACCCTCAGCCTACTCCTAACCCTACACGTACACCTAACCCTAACCCTAGCCCTAACCCTAGCCCTAGCTCTCACCCTAGGCTAGGGTCAGAGTGAGTGTTGGGGTCCAAAATGGAGCAATGGTGTGGCAAAAGCAGCCATGAACGAAATTTGGGGGATCTTGTTCAGCCCAATCAACATGGCTGGCATGGCCAAACTAGCTGGCTGCAAAGGTTAGGGTTAGGTTTATCGTGATGGTATGGTTCGAGGGAGGGCAAGGGGAGGTAAGGGGAGCCTGTGCCCCCCCTCCCCCCCCCCCCCAACACCCCGAATTGCCCCACTTGGACCCCCCCCCTCCCGGAGGCCCCCCCCCAGCCCCTCCTATTACCCCCCCATTCGCCCTTCCTGAAACCCCCCCTCCCATGCCCCCCCCCAAGGGGCCTCCGGCCAACAGTTAGTTTGGGGGGGTAGTTGGCGTCCAGAACTAAGGGGTCGCCCCCCCCCCCCCCCCCGTTGGCGGTGGGGAAACGCCACTTCGGGTCACAAGGCCGAAGCAACCAACCTTCAAAACATTGAGTTCCTCTGTTTTGAGTTTTTGAGGTTGGCTGAGCTGTTGAGTGACACCGTCCGTTCTACTAGTTTACGCCATTTCTTGGGAATTTACGCCACTTTTCTTGGGAATTTACGCCTGTTTGGGGAAAAATTTACACCCATTTACACAACCAAGGGGCCGGGGGCCGAAATGCCTGTAAACCCCCGTAAATTACCGGCTTGGCACTGCCGCTGGTGCTGCGCAGTGGGAGGAGGGCGAGCGTGCAGACCATACCGCCTGTGTTTTGGCTTCCCAAACGTCCGGGTGCCGAGTGGTTTCGTCCCTACAAACCAACGCATCGTCAAGCTCTTCCTTTTCCTCGTCAAGTTCCGTGACCCTGACAGGGGCTGACTGCAGACACTTCACTCGTGGTCCAAACATAGTGGTAGCGGGTCCAATGCCATGTCTCCGCACCCAGAAGGATCTTCAGCATGTGGGAGCAGGCCCCCACCCAGGGCTCCTTGTACCAACTCAGCACCACTGGAGGGGGCTTGAGGGGGGGGGGGGGGGGTTGGGAGGGTTTGAGGGGGAATGGGGACTTGGGGGGGGGGGGGGGTTGAGGGGGCGAGGGGGGTTGAGGGGGGGCACGCCCCCCACCCACCCACCCCCTTGATTCGGCCGAGTTTTCCTCCGGGCCTTTGGCCAATCAAAATTTTTCTTCGCGCATCGGCACCAATCAGGTTAAGCCAAAAACTTTCTTCGGAGCCCTTCGGTGCCTCTAAGAACTCAGCACCACCGGGGCGGGTGGGGGGGCTGGACGCACCCACCCGCCACTCCTAGACCGCCCCCCCCCCCCCCGCCCCGAAAAGGAGCCCTGCCCCCACCCCCAGGCCTGCGGGGTTCAGCCTTTTGGGGGTGCTTGCATTTCCCCGCTCCCCCCCCTCCCCCCGCCCCCGCCAGTGGACAGGGACTGCCCCGTTCCAGGGGGCGGGTTCCGGTGGAACGCTGGCCGGAGCCGTCATCCCCACGCCCTGCAGGAGCCAGAACAGGGCATCGCGGCCTTCGAGAAGGCCCTTGCGATGGACCCCAACGACTCGGAGCTGCAGTCCAAGATCGGCAAGGCCCTGGTCACGACGCACGACTACAACAAAGCGGTGGTGCACTACCGCAACGCCGTGGCCAGCGACCCCAACAAGGCCTTCCTGCGGCACGACCTCGCGGAGCTGTACTGGCGCCTGGGGTCGTATGACAAGGCGGAGCAGGTCATGAAGGAGGCGCTGAGCCAGAGGAAGCAGCAGGTGAGGCTGTGCGGCCCTCAGTCCACACTGCCAACCACCGGCGGCCACAGCCACCCGTTGCCGGCCTTCAACCCCCAGCCGCCGTGCGACAGCCCCAGGGGATGCTGTCGCTCACCCTCCGACCGCCTTACCGGGATGGCCCATCACTTGATTTCCAGTTTGCCTTTTTTGAGGGGGGGGGGGGGGGGGCAAGCAGCAACCCAACGCAACATGCGAAGGGAAGAACGGGTGACTGTCCAGGGCCCCGTAAAGGAGCAACAACCCGACGGAATGTCACACAGGGGGTCTCATCACCGCTTTTCAGAACCGGCGTGGGTGTTGGTTGGCCAACGGCGATTGATCTTCAACCGGCAACAATGGCAGGCGACTACTGTCTTCAGGCGCTGTGCTCGTGGCCATGTACCGTCAACAGTGGCAGTGGGCAGTTCATCAGACAACAGCCGTTGTTGCGTCACGGGTGGTCGTCAACGGTATTTCTCAGTGACCGGAAGGAGTCAAGATCATTCCTTTCTCTCTCCCTTTTCTTTTTTTGGCTCTTCATGGCGTCCGCAGCTGAGTACCGCTGATGAGGGCATGAGAAGAGGCGTCTTGCGCGCCACATTGCACTGCGCAGATGCTGCCGGAGTGGCCATTCAAAATGGAAACTACTCATATCGCAGTTGTTGCTCTGATCAGAGGAGGGGGAGTCCCAGCTCCGGAAAGCCGAAAGGAGGAGGAGGGGGGGGAGGGATCTGTACCAATCACCGATTCCTTCATCCAAGTATTTTGGAATCTGAGAGGTATCTTGTATTGGATGATCCATGTCTTGAACGGCGGAGACACCGAGTTGCCATGAGTCTCTGGCAATCATTTTGCTTTGCTGGTGGACGCATGTGGTGACACCCGGCCGCCTCCTGCCTGGGGGTCAACGCCCTCCCAGAGGCAGTACCCCACGTTCATGGGATGCAGCATCACCCTTGCCCACAACAGCAGAAGATGCGCTTCCTTGCCGTTCCAGATGCATGGGAGAGCCCCGTGGAGTCAATTCTTAGGCACAGCGACAGCAACGCGCGCAGGAAGTCACCTCAAGCAGAGCTGTGTACACCGTGCGGCATGGGGTTGCCTCGACATCCAGCAGCATGTCGAAGGCTCACGGTACGTCTGCGGGGCACAATACTCAGCAGCATCGTATCAGAGAGCCCTATGTGATCATTGTACCATTGCAAGGGAGTGGGAGAGGAGCAGCTTGTAGGCGCGCGTGTCACGCCTGAATCTACGGCCCGAAGGTACGGGAGTGGTACTTTCAGGGGAACGGCACCATAGCGCAAGCAAAACGACAATTGGAGGTGCGACAATCATTGGAAATTCAAACGAGCACGCTCAACACCGACACTAGTCCACGCGTCCACGCGTCGAATGCTGAAAGACACAGGCACTTGCGCCGAGCGCCAACAAACCAACTCTACTTTTACATTGATCCATCCCATTGAAACATACATGACCAAGGGCAAAGGGGAGTCACCACTTTCGTCACCTTTAGTGTTTGTCCTGTGGGCACCATTCAGCAAAGCAAAGAAACAAAGTCACAAAGCCAGAGGCATCGGAAGTTACGGCAGGGAACCGCGCCAGAAGCAACCGAGAAACACAAAATCCCACCCTCACCCACAAGCAGCAAGCACCGCGTTCGTAAAATGAATGGGAAAGCCCATGGCAGAGACCAAGGATGCCCCCCACGATGACCACCACAGCAGCAACCATCACCGCAGTGGCATGACGAAGCAATCGTCACCAATTCAGGCGGAGACCAGGTGTGGGGTATCACGATGCCAACTGCCGGTGCACCGCCACAAGTGAGGGAAGCACAGACGGGGGAACACGCGCAAAGGCCATTCATTTCGGGTCGTATGGAAGGGGAAAGCCTCGGAAAACCGCCTGCTCCATTCAGGAGAACGGCGGTATCGCTGCATGTCATTGATCCGGCATGGCACCCTCCGTCTGTTGGGGGGCTGGGACGCATTTGGCCCATCTGCATTGCGTACGGTCTCGGCAGGTGGAGGATTTGGCCGGGACCATGGACAAGGTCAAGAGCATGCTGCTGCTGGCGAAGGTCCACAAGAGCGCCGGCGACATGAAGAACGCGGTGGACGACCTGATTCAGGCCCGCGTGTTCCAGAACACGGTGTGCCCTGACGTGCCTTTCCACTTTGCATGTCAGGTCGAGCGTCTGTGCAGATTGAACCGCCTCGTGGGCCGCGTGCCGTAGCCAAAGAGACACTACACTTGTCTGTAGCCTCGGGACGTGCCATCATCAGAGCCCACACTACGTGCACTGCGACTCCATGGCACTGGTCCATATGACAGGGGGTGAAGTGTCACGCGAGGGTAAAAAAAAAGGGTACAAGGGTAGGTCCTCTGCTGTCCCCACCTTCGTGCCACAGTATTGTAAGGGGTCTTCTTCGCCATGTAGTGTGGGGTGCTTTTGGGCGGTCTCCAAAACACGCGCGCGCGCCCACACATGCACACACGCACGCGCGCGCGCACACACACACAGGCAAACAGCTCAAGTGGTTGTGTGCGCCCCCATGCATACACATTCTGCTTGCATTTTCAGTGCTTTCACCAACAGAGGCCCTAATCACCCCTCCGCCCCCCCCTTTTCATTTCCTGCCAGCTCTGGCGACTGGGGTCCGGACGCCGAGAAGGGCATGGACGGGGGCATGCAGCCAAGCTCCCTGTCATGAGGGGGCCCTGGAAGGCCCCATACCGAGCAAACATCCTCCTTGAACGATTGTCTGAGGGTCTGGCCCTGCTGAACGCAGCGGGCACGGCACTTCATATCCATCCAGATACAGATACAAATGGACCCCTGGATGGGCCCTTTATCAGGACTGACCTGGGTATACCGTCCTCATCGCAGCGTCCGGTCCCCCCTCGTGAGCATCAAACGAGGTCGCGTAGTTCAGCCGTCATGCACTTGACGCCTGAAGTAGAGGTCCCGGGTTCAAATCCCAGGGGGGGGGGGGGCGTTAGCAGGAGCGCATGGCAGTTCTTGGGGTGCCTGTGACCCCGCGAGCCTGAAGGGACGCTGCGGGGGACAAAGGGGTCGCCCCCGTCCCTTACCTTTGCCTTGACCCTCGTTGGCGTCAGGGACGCGCGCGCGCACACCACTGGTCGTCCAAACAGGGCGGTCGCTTGCCTGGGCAATCTGCCTTCTCCTCCGAGCAACGCCCTGAGGCCCGCGCGAAAGGCCAGCCCAGGTGTTGGCAGGGCTCTGGTTTGCATTGCTGTGTACAGGGGGTGGGGAGGGGGATTTCGGGGGCAGTCAACTTTGTGGGAAATTTCGCGGTTCAAATGGGCCGCGAAATCTCCCACACACAATCAAGGGTCTACCACGAAATTGGCATCCGTGGCTGAGCTCGAGCCTGTAAAGCTCTACAACATTTGTGGAAGTGTCCGCGACATTTGCCGCACAAAATCCAGGGGCCTCCGCGCGAAACTTCCCGCAGCGGAATTTACGACCGCGAAATTGAGTTGGCACGAACCCCCGCTGCAGGTCCTGAACAAGATTCGTGGGGAGGGGGCGGACGTGATTTATAAGCAGCGCAACGCGGCCGCCAACATCTGCTATGAGCTCGGGGAGTACCAGAACGAGCAGCGGGCGTACGAGAAGGCCATGACGTTCTACAACGAGGCGCTCAAGCAGGACGAGACCCACGACAAGAGCATGCTGGCGCTGGCCAAGCTCTACCTGCGCAAAGGGGAGCTGGAGGGCTGCGAGCACCAGTGCAATGCCCTGCTGAGGTGTGGAGGGTGTGGCAGTGGTCTGGGGCGGGGACTGGGGGCAGGGAAGTGTTAGAATGGCCGTACACCGAAGGAGGAGGAGGGGTACCCTGTACCCCCCCCCCCCCGACCAAAGTGACCATCGTAGGAAAAAAAGAAATTTACCATCGAGTTCTTTTTTCTCTTTATGACGCTCGCTCCTCTAATCCCACCCTCAAGCACGTAACCGACAGTAACCGCCCCTAACCACTTCGGCAACCTCCTCCAACCGCCTGTCTAACCGCTTCTGGGGCCGCCTCTGAGGTCCCTCCCCTTCTAATGCATCCCTGCTCGTTCCCCATGCCCATGCCCCTGCCAACTTCCTTGACCCTGCCGGGGCCCCTCCTTGCGCCCCTGCCCCTGCTGCTTCAGCCTCTACTCCCACAGGGTGGACCCCACCAACGAAGAGGCGATGATGATGTTGGCCGATCTGATGTTCCGTAAGAACAAGTACGACGACGCCATCTATCATTTCGAGCAGCTTTTGGAAAAGAAGCCCAACAATTACGAGGCGCTGGTGCAGTTCGTGCAGCTCCTGCGCCGCGCCGGCCGTTTGTACGACTGCCCCAAGTTCTTTAAGCTGGCAGAGAAGTCGCACACGCGGGCGCGCATTGAGCCCGGACTGCACTACGTCAAGGGGCTGTACCAGAGGTATTGCATGTCTGGAGGTGCTGGGCGGATGGAGGTCGGGGTTCCCGACTTTCGTGGAACACAGTCGATGCGGGTTCATGAGGTGTTGTGCCCGGGATGGGCATGTCGGGTTTTCACTTCCGGGGGGGGGGGGGGGGCGTCAATAGAGCCCCCAAAACTGGGGGGGGGTTTCGGGAAAAGGGCTCAATTGACAGGCACCATTAATCAGTGATTATGAAGTCTGGCGCCAAAGGCGCCGAAAATTTTTTTGAGCACTAAAATTGGTCGATTTTTTTTTCACCAAATATATGGCAAATGAAGACTTTTCTGAACCCCCTCGACGCGCTGATTCCAAAAATCCCATTTTCTTTTTTTCCCGATTTTTGGGTCTGGGTCACCTCCAAGGCCTGGGCAAGGCCAAGGCAAGGGGGTCAGACTCGGTAGGATTTTGGGGGTCCTGTCAATTGAGCCCTTTTTGGGGGAGGGGGGGGTCCGGCCGGAGGGCTCTATCGACCCCCACCCCCCGAAACGAAAACCCGGCCTCCCATGGGACTACTCCTGGTGAATCGGCCGCGGGCATGGGGTGCCCACAGACGCCCGATGGGCATGCATGGTCATGGGCCTCGCAGCGGCTACGCAGCCCCTATCCCCACGTCAATGCCGTTGGATACAACATGGGACGGGGGTTTGCAGTGGCCGTCAATTGAGCCTTTTCTTTGGGGGTGAGGAGTCTAGCCGGAGGGCTGTATCGACCCCCCCCCTCCCCCCTTGAAAGCCCGCCCACCCCTTCCCCTGCTTGCGGACACGGCGTGCGGCTGACTCCCCCCCACCCCCCCCCCCACTCACCCTCCTGCCCTCCCGAGCCCCACACCCACGTGCACGTCTCAGGGCCTGCACGCGGACGCGGCTGCAGACGGGGCCACCCCGGCCGGTACGGGTATGGTACACTGAGGGCAGTGGATCTGCACAGGGGTTTTGTGACCGATTAGGGGCTGCAATGGCGGATGTGTCCCTGCAACATGTATCTGTACACCCCTGTCCGTGTTCGTGGCAGTATCATATGCCAATACGGGGGGGGGATTTTTGTGGCATTTCTATGTCTCGTGGGAAATTTCGCGTTTCAAATTGACCGCGAAATTTCCCATGCGAAATTCAGGGTTTCTCGCACGACAGCGGTGCACATTGTGGACTCTGGCGGGGGGTTACCACACAAAATCCCGGGGGCTCCGCGAAATTTCCCACAGCGAAATTTACCACCGCGAATTTGACTTGGCGCGAAATCCCCCCCCCCCCTGTCCTGTATCAAGCCTCTCCTCCGTGCCCCTCCCCAGAGGCATACGCTTGCCCGTTCGGGTACCTGCAGGTATTGCAACAACCCCCGGGAGGCACTGCGGGAGTTCATCCTGGGGCGGCACCCAAAGGATGGGCAGTGGAGCGAGCAATGCATCATCAGCATGATTGAGGTCTATCTGAACCCGGTCAACGAGAATATCTGGGGCGACATTGATGAGAAGGTCGGCGCTGCCCTTGCCACCTTGCCACTGCCCCCTGCCCCCTGCCCCTCCATGACCTGCCCCTACTCCTTCCGAGGGATGCATTGGAAGGGGGGGGTAACCCCCCCCATCCCCTCCAGGATGCCAATGTATGCCCAGCCACTGGCTCCCTGACGGCAAGTGCCGGCTTCAATGGAATTTGTAACCGACAGTAACCGCCCCCAACCGCTTTGGCAACCCCCTCCAACCGCCTGTCGAACCGCTTCTGGGGCCGCCTCTGAGGTCCCTCCCCTTCTAATGCACCCTGCTCCTCCCCCATCTCCATGCACCTGCCAATTTCCTTGACCCGGCTGGGGCCCCTCCTTGCGCCCCTGCCCCTGCTGCTCCAGCCTCTGTTCCTGCGCGTGCCTGCCCCTGCTCCTGCTCGAGAGGCAACAGATGCCCGGGTGATGGGGGGAGGCGGCGTGCAGGCGGCAGTTGAGGGGTGACCGAGGGCAGTGGGCGGGTGGCCAACGGCGTTTCAGTGGGACTGCCCCTGGACATATGCGAGCACCCGTTTCGAATTTCAGCGCTTGCAAATCTGAAGGGCGTTGGGTGGGGAACAGACATGCCACTAACGTCCGGCAGAGATTCCGGATCTCGCTAGGAATCAGCCCCAAACAATGCGCCACTCAGTAATACTCGCCCCACTCACGTCCAGAACGCATCAGGCCGGCTGCTCTCAATGCATGGCTTAGTAGGACCCAGCTCCATCAGATTGTCTCTGGCTTGGCGGATGCCAGTGGCAAGTCTGGTGGGGCACGGGCAATGCGTCGGAGACCCTTTTTGGCGGCCGTGCTGGGGCTCTGAGGAGTAGTGATGCTGGAAGTCGCCCGTGGCAGTCCACCGATACGTTCCTCGCGGCCCACGAACGCGCCCCACAACACTCCCGACAGTGTCCATTACAGGGGACCACCTGAACCGGAACCCAACGCCATCTGCCGTTGACAGGGAACGCAGTCTCTTCCGGTGTCTTTCCGCTTCACCAACAGGGCCACGGATGGACGTAGACCCATTAGCGGACATGCGACCGCTGCAGCAGAACTACAGTGAACAGTGGCAAGAGGGGGGGGGGGGGGGGGCGACTGGAATCGCAGGGGGCCCACAGAAGCGTACGACGCCCTGAAGGACGGACCCCCCCCCCCCCGCAATGGAACGCCCCCCCCGCCCTCTACATCGGCACCACTGATGCGGTGACTGCGCTGGGGGTAGGGTAGAGTACTGCCCCAAACCCAGGGAAATGTTAGAATGGCCGTACACCATCGGAAGAGGGGGAGCCCCCCCCCCCCCCGCCCCCGCCCCGCCCCAATATCCCAATCCACACTCTTTAAGTAGGTCTCCCCCCCCCCCGCCCTCCCCACACCAAAGTGACCATCGTGGGAAAAAACAAAATTTGGGAAAATCATGCCGGGCCATTTTGGTACACAAACTTTTGGGTCCCATCCCCCCCCCCCCTCTCTCTATGCGATTATTCGGGACGCCTGATATGATATCGCTGTCTGTCTGTCACTGAGTCTTCTGACGTTCAACCAGGTATGGCATGGAGACTAAAGATGCACTTTTGCCATACTGAGGAGTGCATTGCCTCAATTTGTATTTGCTGTACTGTCTGTCTGTCTGTCTGTTTTCCTTCTCCATTTCACACATATCCCAATCCACACTCTTTAAGTAGGTCTCACGTCTCACCCCCCCCCCCCCCAGGGATGCATTGGAGGGGGGGAGGTAACCCCCCCCTCCAGGGCCCCCAGCCTATGCCCAGCCGCTGTCCCCCTGACGGCAAGCGCCGGCCTCAATGGCATTTGTAACCGACAGCAACCGCCCCCAACCGCTTTGGCAACCCCCTCCAACCGCCTGCCTAACCGCCTCTGGGGCCGCCTCTGAGGCCCGTTCCCTTCTAATGCATCCCTGCCCCAAATGCCTCTTCTGATACTTCCCTGCCCCAAATGCCTGCCCCATTGTGAAGGCGGACGTCACGGAGGACGTGAAGACGGCCGAGAAGCTGCTGAAGGAGGTCACCGACCGCAACAAGAAGGCGCTGCTGGAGGCGTACTGCCTGATCGCGTCCAAGAAGAAGGAGAACATGGAGAAGGCCCTGACGAAGTTCTACGAGATCATGACCAATGACCGCTCGGCCCCCGTGGCCGCGACGTCCCCCGGGGGCGCGGAGAAGGTCAACGTCCCGTGCCTCGTGGGCATGGCCACGGCGCTGCAGATGATGAAGCAGACCCCCAAGGCCCGGAACCACCTCAAGCGCGTGGCCAAGGCCCAGTACAATCAGGAGGAGGCCGACGAGTTCGAGCGGGGGTGGCTCCTGCTGGCGGACATCTACATCTCCGGGGGGAAGTTCGACTTGGCCCAGGTCCGGATGTTGGGACCGCGTGCCCCGGGATCGGGGCCGGGGGGGGGGGGGGCTCGTTCTTTTCCGGGGGGGCGGCGGATGGATGGTTTTGGAGGGCGGGGGGGTTGGCGGGGGTCCCTACGGGGGGTTGGGGCAGGGAAGTGTTACAATGGCTGTGCACCGCACGAAGAGGGGGGGGAACCCCCCCCCGGAGCAAGTGTTAAAAGAGAAGTGGTAGAACCCAATCCAACGGGCGGACCCCTCCCGCCCCCTCCACAAGTGGAGGACCCCTCCCCCCCACCCCCTCAAAAGGCGCACACGTGTGTACAATCGGAAGAACCGCCCGGCGTATGCACTCAGCCTTGAGGGCGCACCCCCCCCCCCCCTCCGGGACTGCCTGGAGAGCAGCAACGTCTGAGGACACCTCTCAAACCCCCCGGAAGGCCCTCCAGGGCCCCAAGATAGTGCAGAGGGGGGGTTACACCCCCCCCCCCCCACTGGACCCCCCTCCCCAGTGCAACATGACCATCGCGGGAAAAATTGAACTTTGCAAAGTTGTGGGTCTCAGAACCCCCCCCCCTCCTCTCTTCTAATACTTCCCTCGGGCGG